>JAIUND010000092.1:0-124129 GCA_034699125.1 Gisinianus flammeolus | reverse complement strand
TTGAGCATTGTTTATTATTCATTTAAATTATATTATAAAACCCTTTTAAAGTATATCCTTTAAAATAAAATAAAACAGTATGTTACATATGTATCTTTGTGTGTGTGTGTGTAATGTGTGTATGAGAAATGGTTCATTCCTTGGTTGGTTGGTTGGTGCTGGAAGGATGAATATGAATGTTATTATCGCATCTAGCTGTTAAATTATAAAGTGCTCAATAATCTAATATCTAATCCATATCGCCCATGTAGGTGGACTCATTTCCATATGAAATTATCCCGAAAAAAAGTAACAACCAGAGAAGAAGAAGAAGAGGAAGAAACTCTTTGTGTCTTGCCTTCAATTATGAAGAAAAAAAGTCTAAACTCTTACGTCCAAGAACATTCAAATCCAACACACGTCATTTACCCATAACAAGCGAAAACAGATAGCGGCGAAAACCTCTACAGGATTTTTCAAACTAAGTATGTTCAATGTGCATACATGTGATATGAGCATATAAAAGAAGAAGAGAAAATAAGACAGCCGCTCTTCAATTCTCTTCAATTGTGAACGGGGAAACAAACGTTTGGAGTTTGTGGATGAACTCAACAGACACGAACTTTGTCTAATAGTTTTCCTTTGTAGGCTCTCCGTGTATGTACATATAGACTAATACTAATATCTATTTTACATATCACATTCAGTTCACATCAAAAAAGATACATAGATATCATCAGATATATACGATATTATGAAACATTTTTAGAGTAACTGATGACTGACGATGAATAAATCTCAAAAAATCTCTCATATCAAAACTATATGAAAATGATTCAAGTGTACATTCAACATACAAAATACATATTCATATTCAAATTCATATAGATCACCGAGGACTCCTAATATTATTATGGAGTATGAAGGTGAAGGGAGAGATTTTTGTTAGTCACTACTCACGTCTCCTCTCCATCGTCAACACCATCATAATCATCATGTTGATCATGGAGAGAGAGAGAGATGCTCTGATTGACGCATCGTCTTTGCTAAACATGCCCTCCAACTACGTATGAACTATATATGACTTATCAAGTCGCCCTCTTTCACTCCAAACTACATTTGCTTAAATATCCATGATTTACCTACTCGGACCACAACTAATTCCATACTTTACTCTCTCTCTCTCTCTCTCTCTCTCTCTCGCTGCCCCCTTCAGCCATAAATGTACGATAACACAACACAACCTACACTCGATTCATTCTTCACCTCGGCTACATAACAACACTCCATATCTACAATCTACAAAATCTTCATACATATTCTCTATTTTAAAGGTTTTAAAGGTTTTTTTTACCTGTTTGCATCATTTTGATTCTGATTCCACATGGATATTTACTACTCACAAATGGAACCAACAACGATCATAATCGCAAAATGTATTACACATGTAATGTAATTGCGTGTGGCTGTGAATATTTACTGTCCATGTCATCCATGTGTATAAAAATGATTTTTGACTTTATTTGAAAACGGAACGAGAAAACGGAGCAAACGATGTGAAGCCCTTGGAATTTGGAAAGGAACCAAGCCAAAAAGCAAAAGGTACAATTCTCATTTTACCCCACAGTGCGAGATTGGAAGCTCAATGTGTCTGCTTTGAAACAGTGGAGAATTGCACCTTTTGGTTTTTTTGTCTTGGTTCCTTTCCAAATTCCAAGGGCATCACATCCTCGCTCCGTTTTCTCGCTCCGTTTTCAAATAAAGTAAAAAAAAATCATTTGTGTACACATGGACAGTATGTCTACGTTTTATTTATTGAATGTAAATCAATTTAGTGGCTAAAATATTACATTTAAATAAGTAGTCTTCATGGCTTTTGTGATGCTGAGTGAAGACACGAGATTTCTGTGCAGACTCCACTGGACAAATGAAATGAAATAATAAAAAAAATTAATTGGAAAGGGAAAACCTGGAGTGCAGAAGAGTGCTCGATTGCATGAATTCCGTATTCCTCTCTGTGTGTATGTGTGTGTGTTTGTTTGTGACTCGCTCGTGTGCCAATGCCATTGCCAAAAGCTCCAATGATCAATTGGAAATTGGAGAGAAGAGAAGGAATAAAATAAAATAAAAGTGGAAATGGTTCCTGTGGCTGTTCCTATTGTTTGTTCTATTGTGTGTTGTTGTTGTTGTCAAGTCCTAATTTGTGCAATGTATCATCATCGAGTGGAAAAGTACATACGTGTAGTCGTCTTCGCTATAGTCGTCGACAACCACACTATAGAAGATAATGCAGTGAAGAGATTTGGAGGATGGTCTGTATATAAACTTTGCTTATTCGGCTACTGTTTTTCCATATCGTAATCTAGGTGAGGTCCAAAACCTCACCAAATATATACAAACAACATCACTAATCGCATCCCATCGCATCGCTCCCCATGCAAAACTCAAAAAGTCTAAATTGAACAAGGCAAACTTTTTTCCTTCTTTTTTCCTTTTCCCTATATATTCTGCACATATCTGTACTTTGATTATTGTGAGTCGCTTCATATGGGACAAAAGGATGTTTAACAATCAACATTTTGGTTGTAGATCCATTAGCAAATTTCTTGTTTGGCTATCCAATTATCAATTATCATTCAAATGGAGCTCAAGTGTGCAGGGGAAAAAAAACAACATGATTGACTTTGACTTTGGACTCTCTGTCGACAGAGAGATTCGAGTGAGATGAAATGATTTTAAAATAGAGGCTAATTTTTTTCCATTTTTTTTTCATTATTCACCTTCCAGCATCCAGCATCTCCTCAAATAATTAAATAATGATCTTAATTCCAAATGGAGGCACGTGAATTTAATAAATAATAAGTGGCAGAAACTAGAAAACACAAGAGCGGCTCTTGAAAGTCTTTAATAAATCATGACTTGATAAAGTTATTAAAATTTCCCTTCATCTCTCCTTCACTCTCTCTCTCTCTCTCTCTTCCTCTCTCTCTCTCTTCCAAACAACACACGTATAGAATCTGAGAATACTGAGTGCTGTAAAAAGTGTATATGTACATTGCATACAGATAATCGACGAGCTCGACCTTGGTTAATTCTCTCCATTCTTAACTGACGATGATGCTCAAGATGAAATGGAAGGCGAGACAAAAGTACAAAAAAAACCTAGCAAAAAGATGAGAAAAAAAAAACAAAAGTGAACGAGAGTAGAGCAGGATTTTTTGGTCTCATATTGATTTATTATGTTTGTCTTTACTAAATAAATTAAAATCGTGTCCTCTATCTTTACACATTTATGCTGCACATATCCAAATATCCACTTCACTCTTACCACAGGTTAAAAGTATACTTTGGAAACGTTGACAAACAAAAAATTGTGTATGCGTCATGCAATAAGTGACCGACGTATAATTTCTATTTACATTTAACACTGTTCATCACCTTCTCTTCTCTCTCTCTCTCTCTCTCTCTATAGTATAAAAAGAGGCACATTTATTTATATATCTCTCTGTACTCTCTCACATCAAAAAATGATTTTCCTCGTCCCTTTTGTACATTTTTCAAAATCAAATCTTCACTGTCAATTTCTTTTTTTGTTTTTTTTTTATTTTTTGTAATTTGTACACAGTAAAGCAATCTAATCTGTCACCAGACTCTAATTGAATAAATTTTTGACAAGTGGTGTGGGATATTCCGCGAAATCTCCACTCTAGTTTTCACATAACTCACTTCCACATGTCATTCTTCATTTCAATATTATGATGCTACTTTGAAGGGTTGACGAGTTGATGAGAATTTCTAGCTCATCTCATCTTCATGTACGTTTGCAGTTTGTGTGTGTGTGTGTTTTTTTACAATTCTATCAGCATTATTGAATATTTATTATTGTGTGTCTATGTGTGTGTGTGTGTGTGTGTGCGAGTTGAGTTTTGAGTTGGGGAAAACCTGGAGGCAGAGGAGAGGAGGACAGACGAGAATAATGAGAAGAGAGTATAGCGAATATATGAATAAAATGTGTATCTGTTTTGAATTTGCATATCTTCTTTGAACAAGTCGGCTAGAAACAAAAGAGAGAGAGAGAGAGAGAGAGAGAGAGAAATGTAGGGAAAGAGTCTCAAGTTGACCATTTGGCTTTGGCGAGGAATGGCCGATGGAATGTGAACCGTCACGATGTCACTCGCTCTTTGGCTCTCGTCCCTCGTAAACTCGACTTTTAACAGAGCAGATCCTGATAGTAATTTTTGTGTGACTATGTGATTGTGAAAATTGCGTAGATTTCTGTCTGTCTCTTAAATGTTAAATGTTTCTTGACTGTCATTTGATTGTCAACCGTATCTGTATCCCTCGTCGCCTTCTTCAAACAATCACTTACACTGCCCATAAACATGGTAAATAATCAATTTCCTCTCTCCAATCATCAAGTATGAAGTACATATATATATGAAGGAAGGAAGAAAAAAAACGATGGAAAAAATCAAAAAATCAAGTCTCGACTCTCTCATATTCACCTCACATATTCCAATGCCTTCATTAAATTTATATAATCCGGCCTCTGTCCACACTTTTTTTAAATTTTAAAGACGAGAAGACTAGAAGAAAGAGAAGAAGAAAATAATTGTGTTCGATTAAACTTTATGATTTTATTAGGAATTCCAAAAGTTTCAAAGCTCTGCTAAATGTGTAGACTTCTTGCAAAAAAAAAAAAAAAAATCATTTTGAAACCACATACATACATAATTTATGTGTAAATTTGAGCATTTACCATTTACCATTTACCAAAGCTTCACGTACGTTGTTCACTCGTCCATACAGAAATCCACAATAATAAAGTTGAAGAGTATTGTACATTTGCAAGTGTGTTTGTGTGTGGATTTGCTATATGTATATATAGGTATGTCAAATGTACAGAGAGTATTTAAATGAAATGTAGATAAATGAGGATATTTTTTCCGCATGTGTGTTGTATAATTGAGACAAAGTCGATGGAAAAGACTGCTCTGGGGGAATCACTTGATATTTATTTATATGGAGGAACATAATAAGTTCATTTCATGATCAAAAAACTCGTTTCATATCAATTTGTTGAGACTGTTTTATGTTCTCCAAACTTAAATAAATTTTTGACTTTTGTCAGCCGTTTGTTCCTTCACATTCTCATCTCTCTCTCTCTCTTTCTTCCTTGCGCTCTGTCTCTCTTCTCTCATCATTAAAGCTGAGCCTTATTATAATATTCTTGAAAATCTGGAAACATTCTTGAAATCATTTCATTCTCCACACAAATCACAAATCACCAATGCCAATGTTCAATAGTTAGTCGAGTTCACTTAACTCGTTCAACAATCTCCCTCGAGAACAACACACACAAACTCTAACAAAAACCAACAACGAGAACAAAATACATATACAATATATACAGAAGAACACAGCTAATAAAGAACATCCACACACATCACATAGAGAAACAGAAACAGAGAAACCAAGAGAGAGAGAGAGAGAGAACATTAAATTACAAGCTCAAACTAAATCTAATAATTACAAAGCCCCACTCCAAATTCTCAATTCTCATTCTATTCTACAAAGGAAAATCGTACCCTTAGCTATGTATTTATGTTACCAATTTACCAGATTTTAACCCGAAACAACTGCCGCTCTAATTACATATCATCAAGTGTTATAGTCGCTTCTCTGCCATACACAATCCCAAAATCAGATCCTCCACAGCAGTCCGCGTATACATAGAAATTTCTATTAATGCCTATGTAAATTCACTATGTATCTTCAACTTGTGAGCTTCTTATCAACATTGCATTTGCTTATCTCTTTTTTCCTGTGGAATAAAAATTCCCTCATTGACAATTAAGCGAAAGTGTTAAATTCCACCAGAGAGAGAGAGCTTTATTTGTCCACGAGTTCACAATCTATTCGCATTGATGAAGGAGACAAAGACGAAGAAACAGAAGTAGGCATGTAGATGTAGAGAAAGAACGAAACGAAAGTTGTTCGTCTTCTTCTTCGTCGTCGTTGTTCGCTTAAGATTTTGTGTATTGGCGGAGCCATCAGGGGGACGCGTCGACAAAGTCCAACGCTCGGTTGGTTAAACTCTGCTCTACACGAGGGCCACAGTTTCCATGGATTTTTTCTTCTTGGGCAGCTTCAACTGAACTCCTCCGACCGACGACGACGACGACTGCAAAAAAAATGCAGCTGCTATTCCCAATTTAAGAGTTAAATATAACTCGACATTTACACACACACACACGCTGTATATTAATTCTAGAGCAATTGATGATGATCGGGAATTGCATCGGGATTAGACAAATTACAGCTATTTTCAGTTCCCACACTTGCTCACCGATGCATCATGATCATCATGATCATGATGAGGATGATATGGTGCAGATAAAATATGGAATGTTAGGTACCATCTCTCATCGTGTTTATTTTATTGTATTGTACATTGGAAATCGGAATTCGGGGAACGCACAATGCACAACATTGCTAAAAGTGTCATCCGAACATGATGGAAGAATTTCAATTACCAATTCCTTAATTTTCCTTTTCCAGGCGAGTATACAGTATTTACAGAAGAGAAACATGGCCATGTGGTTCAATAATAATGAATTACAGACACTGTGACTAATTTCTTATTTATGGTACACCGAGTTGACTGAAACTGTGTAACTGTAACTGGAAAACAAAACAAAGTTTCAAATGACAAAGGAAAAATACTTTTCACTATTTCTTCTCTCTCTCTCTCTCTCTGTGTGTGTTTGTGGTGAATTGTGAGACAACACAGTGACAAAATGTAACTCATTTGCATGTGAACTTTTTGTGTTTGTTCATTTTTTTGAATGTTTGGGATTTCTCAAGTCTTGAATCTTGAACAATACACAAAGCAAAAAGTTGTTCATTTTTCTTGTCTCTCTACCTGAGACAATTTCGATTCGGATTTCCACTGTCTCTCTCTCTCTCTCTAGTTTAAATTTTAAATGGATGCTGGAACTTTTATGAAGAATGGATCAAGAGTGTGTAAAAGAGTACTAGTAAAACATGGGGGATTTCTTGTTATATTTAATAACTAAATAATAAATAAAAATAATCCTTCACCGGAGATTCACACCTAAATTTTATTCTTATAAGGAAGAAATCTGGCTCAACTTTGTACTCTGCATTTGCGTGGGTTTGACGAGGGATGAGCTCGTTTTCGTTTGGAGTCCGATATGGATCATTCTATGGATATACATAAGCGGCTGTGGTACAATAAAACAGCACGATCTTCATTTATTATTCATTCACAAGTCAATCATCGGGATTCAAATTCAACCGAGAATATCTACAGAATCCACAGATTGAGACAGAACACAGTCATTTCCTTTGAATATTATATAGTTTAACCAGACACCCATTGAAGCAAGAATCACATTCACCCTCATCATACACACGCAATCTTTAATGGGGAACAAATACAACAAATATACAATAGTTAAAGACGGATTCATAGGAATCCGTATCTTATAGGGAGATTCATTCAGTTAGATGTAGATTGCCATATGAATACATACACAGATATTGTGGTCGTGGTCTCTCTGTCTCTGTCAGAACAGTACATTCACAAATATATTATTAAATTCCTGTTACTCCATTTCACGGGAAGGAAATCCAATCTTTACAACTCCCACACTTTTCATTTCCAACCGTATATAAAACAATAATGTATATGTACACAATGAGAAGGAAATTAATTAATTTCACACAGCCCTTAGTTCTTAGTTGCTTAGTCTCATTTATTTAGCTTTCTCATTTTCATCATTGAATTCCAACATAAATTAATAGAACGAGTCCAGATCTGTATTGGAATTTGAATTTTTAAAATATTTTGTTTAGTACATAGTCTAAATTGATAACATAAATTGTGTAGTGCATTTTAAAAAATTCGGATTTACCGAGCGAGAGATACCCGTTATTTTGGTAATTCCGGGAGAAATGAAATGTTTGTCGTTTGAAGTTGACTCAGAGGAAATGTGTGTTTGCATTTCAAATTAGCTCTAGTTCTTATCAGTTGATTTCCCGAGATCAAAGTTTGATTTGAATCCGTTTGAATTTGAGAATGTACACATTTTTTTTATCCGGATTTCAAATTTAAATATGCATGAGGATGGAAAGAGATGCGATACGCTGTTTATCCTTGTCATGTTTTGTGAGGACTTTGATGATGTATGACGGGATGGAAGTAGGATGACACATAGAGAGAGAAAGAGATTAAAAGGAAATTGACAAGATTCGAGGAAATGAGAACAAAAATCCACTCAAGTTAAATATTTATCGTGTGTATCGTAATTGGGGAACCATCGACCGTCAACCGTGTCACAAAACCCAAAAGCCGAACCCTCAGAATCTTCAGGACGTTTTTGACTTTTCTTTTCAAAAAGTACTGAAACGAATTTTTAATGCTCTTTTCTTTTCATGTCTTTCAAATGGCTTCTCGCTTCTCCATATAGAACTGAGGACTAAATTACAAAGGACACGGCCTTCTCTTAAAAATACTTTATACAAGGCCAAAATTTAAAATGTAAAGCAAATTTTGAGGCGACTTTTTGTTCTCACTTCTCAGTGGATTTTTCTTTTTCAGCGAGCAAATGAACAAATGAAATTTCTAAGGGTTTTCCACTGTGTCACAGTTCAATTTGCTGTCATCGCGTGGACATCAAATTCGGTGTCGTCCTTTTTGTAAATCGTCATGTGAGAAACCTTAAAGCACCATCAAATTTTGTAAAATTACATTTTTCCAGCATGAAGACCTGTGAAGATGAAGACCAATATATGATTATTCAAAAATCCAACGACAGTTGAGTTTACATTTAACTTTTCCAGTGGAAATAAGGTGAATGAAACTCTTGTTATCGAGTAAGTATTGACAAAAATTTCATTGTATAAGAAAAAAATCATTACAATTCGTCTCAAAATCAAAATCGATTGACCCAAACACGACTTGATTTCGATTGTAATGTTGTCAATACTCTAAAAACTCCTTGTCCTCACATTCCCATTTTTTGTACCACAATTTCCTTGTCAAATTTAAAATTTACTTGTCAAATTCAGCTGTCAAATTCCTCCAGAACCTAAAGGAATTTCTAAACAACCGCAACCCTTAAAAATTTGCCACTGCTTTTTTTTTTTTTGGATTGTCCTGCAACTTGGACGAAATGAGAAAGAACTGTCGTAAAATGTGGAGTGGACATTTAAAATTTAACGCGTAGACTGTTGAGAGAGACTATGCAATTAAAAATGAGATGAGTATTAAAACATAATGGGGGATAAAAATTGATTAAAATAAAGTTGACATTGATGTTTTGCTGTGGATATTACATTTTGTTGCTGTTTGCTGTTGCTGTATGTACTTTTTCTTTGTCTTTTTTACATTGCACATACATACAGTGGCGACTCGCAAAATATTTCCTTGTGATGTAAGTTGTCTGTGTGTAGGATTTTTGTATGCTATATTTGAATGTAAATTGGAGTAGAGAGAGAGAGAGAGAAGAGAAGGTAATGTAGTGTAACGCAAACGCTTTAGCGACCATATTTTCCCCCTAAGTTGTCTACAGTAGAGAGAGAAAGAGAGATGTGAGATTTTCCTAATACACATTCGTTTCTCCCAGAAGTTTTTCCCGTCACTTCCAACTTCCAACTTGAGTTTGTGCCTCTCTCAACTTAATTCACTCCAGATCGCTCTCTCATGCACACAACAAAGTGCAACCCGCTATTCCTATAATACTAATACCAAAACACACCAACAGTGAACAAAAAACAGTCTCATCCCCCTCATAACTTTGTTTCTCTCTAAAAACTCTATCGAATTTTTGGTTGTGTTTTACAAAAACCAATCATAAAAGTATTTTCTTGGTCATCAAAATCTAATTCTGATTCCCAGACCGGACAGAAAAAAATCCCAAAAGTGGTGTTTGTGTCCGGGAACGTGAACGTGAAGAAACTATACATTAGAAAAAAAGGGAAACCGGCAGAATTTCTATATCTTTACACGATATATTTCCACATTTCTCTCCTTGAGAAGAATCCAACTGTGCACGACACAAACACAAAATGAGTTTACTTTGTGTTTTGTGTTGCTGTCGCTGTTTCTGTTTCTGTTGTTCAAATTTGAGATTTGAATCTCAATTCATTGGAAATATATTTCAAAAAATGTTACATAAATAAACCCATTTCTTTTTTTTCTTTTTTTTTTGGAACACCCGTGTGATGGAGTATAATCATAATCATGGAATGGAATTTCAATTCTAAAAATTCATCCAATACAACCGGATTTGTATTGGCCACAATGTCATTCAAACAATTGCAGTAAAAGTATATAGTCTCGGGGAAAGTGTGGACATTTGGGAATAAGTGACGGTTCAAAGAGTTTTTGTTTTCTTTTTTGATAACTGCTTAAATGTTTTATTGGATCGTTTTGTAAATTCTCTTGTGTGTTTGTGTGGAGATGAAAGTCAAGTGAAGGGAATATATTCAGTATATAATAAAAAAACACAGTGTGCCTGTTTAAACGGAAAAAAATGTGATGACTACCTGTCTGTCTGTGGTGCTGTTTTGTCTCTTTCTGGTGTGAGAATTCTTGGACTCACCAGAGACCATGTAAACTGCGACTGTGAACTGTGAAATGCTCATTGAAAAGACGGAATTCTTCAACCCCCAAAGACCAAAGTAATAAAGTAAAGTGACAAAGTTAATTCTGGAAATTAATCGTGCACAAAATAAGTACAATGTCCTCGATTACAGTGAAAGCGATTGTTGATGCAATCGCCCGGAGGAGATTTTAAATAAATAAGTAAAAAAACAGTGGAAAACCAGACAGGTATTCGAAATGCAAAATGAGAAACAAATGAGCGAAGAAGTTCTCGTGTTAAATATCTTATGGTGGTGGGATTCAATCAAGTTGGAATATTTAAATATCTCATTGATAATTCAAGGCAATTGAAATTGGAATTGGGAGTGACATAAGAGGCCGTGTTTTTTTTTGAGAAGGTAGACGGAAAGTGAGCTCGTTTTCCTTTTGAGTATCGATTCCAAGTGCAAACGAAACAGAGAGAGAGAGAGAAAGAGAGAGAGAAAGAGAGAGAGAGAGAGAGCGAGAAAAAGTAAAATAAAATAAAGTTATTTTGAGTTTGAGTTTTATGAGGAGGACGACGACTCGGGTAGTAAAAAGGGAAAAGGAGAAGAAGCGGAGGGAAGGAAGAAGAAGCAAGAAGGAAGAAGCAACAGTGTTTTGTTGGCGGAAGTCAACACTCCACACTGCAGCAGACGGGATACTGAAATACTGATAAAACAAACCAACGCAAGTCGTCTAAAAAGCGCTCCTTCTCCTGCTCTTCCTCTCGCTTTCTTGTTACATATATTTTCCTTACACGCTACTGCAACTGCTACTGCTCGTCAATACTACCTCACTTGTTTGCTCCTTCGCTCCTCGTTTTTTTTTTGCTTCAATCTTTTGAAGGCTCAGTACGAAGTCTGAGTTTGACCAGCACAATTTGACTCAGTTGCGGATGGATTTGAGATTGAGAAGTGAGTCGAGTGGTGTGGAGTGACTGTGGACTGTGGACTGTGGACGGTGACTGGTGTGAGTGTGAGTGTGAGTGTGTTTGGTGTGAGTGAGTCCGTGTCCGTGTCCGTGTCTCGGAGTGATACTGGCAAATTACTGGAGGCTCGAGGCAAAACGAAGCTCCGCCGCGGTGTCACCATGAGTGAAGGAGATCCGGAATGGTAATTATTAATTCCCTATTTGTCATTTGTCATCTAATGGCTCATTTATATGTTTCTACTCTTGTTCGTTCCAACAATATCCTCCTTTTAGAAACTTCCCACTTCCAACTCCAACTCCAAATCTAAATCTACCGTCTCTATCTCGGTCTCGCTGCTCCTCTCAACGCACACATACACACTCAAGCACGCACTCACACACTTACTCCCATACTCTAATTCAATCGTCAACAAGATGCATCTGAGGTTGGTTGATATGTGTTTACTTTCACGCTATGTCAATGCCACTTTCCACTCGCTTCCTCCCCCCCCCCTCTCTCTCTATCTCCACATCCACGTTTACACATATAGATAAACTCATGACATCCATTTGTATTTTCTATTTGAGCAGCGTGACGTTTCCCACCGTACAAATACTGATAACAGTTGTAGTTGTAGTTGTAATTATAAAACTTACACGGAATGTCCAGAAATATTGAAGATTGTAACTGCACAGTTGATAATTAATTTATAAATAGCTTTGAGCCTCCCTCATTTTTTTTGTTTCAATTGATTGATGATCATTGAACTCCATTTCAAAATTGTTCATACACATATACATATGTAAATGCTCTGTATTTTCTTATATAAGATATAAAAAAGGACGTGGATCCAAGCAAGTGCAGGCAGACTCTTGGGAATGTAAAAAGTAAAAAAGTACTATTCAAAGGATCAAATTTATTTTTGCATTCGTTTCCTTGAGTATGTGGCAATTTGAATTGGAATTGGATGCCGGATGAAGTGAAGAAAGAGAGAGAGAGAGAGAGAGAGAGAGAGAGAGAGAGAGAGAGAGAGAGATTGAGAGCAATTAGTTGGTGAGAACGATAGATTTCTCTCTCGTTTCCTCGTCATGTCACCTGATCATCATCTGATTGCTTTTCCCTCCACTGAACCAACTGAAAGAAACGCGGAAGAAGCTGACAAATAACTCTCGAGACGGTTGTAATTGAAACTTTGTGATAATATTTGTCGAGAGCAATAGGAGATAAAATGAATTGAAGGGAAGGAGCACTCATTTCACGTTAATAGCTCACAGCTCACATGCAATGGCAATGGCGTTGGAGTTTCATTCCAACTCGTAACTATTCCTCATATTTTGAACATACGTACTCGTACATACAGCCGGGGATATTGTGCAATTATTTTTTTTGTACAGTTGCTTAGTTTGTAATCACGATTGCGATTGTGATGGCAATTTGCAATTTGACTTTGGCCTTTGTGCAGTTTGGAGTTTGGAGTCTTTGTGAGACAGAACATACGGGGTTTTTAGTTTAATGGTTGTGAATGTGTGTGAGTGTGTGAGTTCAGTGTCTGGAGTGGAGGGATTCTCATGTCATGTCTAGAATTTCTACAGGCAAACAGTCAGAGTCACAGTTTATCTAACATTAAAAGTATTGTGACGACGCACACTCGCAAACTCATTTCCTTGTATGGATTGACCTTTGTACTTGTACCCTACGAATATCTGTATATACATATATCCCGATTGGGTAAATGGAGAAAGAGCGTGTGATGGGAGAGGAAATTCAGTTCACTGGGTACAAAGAGAGAGAGAGAGACGATCGAGTAACTCGAAACGACAACGAGAATGACGACGACAAGCAACAACATTCTCCGCTTTCACACACTGACATACTGAAAATACTGATACACACACAAACATAGACACGGTCATAATCAACTGATGTGACTCGGGATCATATCATAGAGGATTCTTATATTTTATTGTTATTATTATGGACTCCTCTCTTTCTCTTTCTCTTTCTCGTTCTCGTTCTCTCTCTCTCACTCGAGTCCATCATCCTTCTGCTGTATTGACGCTACATGTGCATCATGTGTAAGTGACTATTCTGACTCGAAAAAGTTCAAAGGTCAAGTCTGTCCTGTGTTTTCTTACATGTGTCATTTGTTCTATGGGAATTCCCCAAACATCACTTGACTGCACATTCTCCACTTTCATTTTTTCTTTAACAGCAAAAAGAGACAGTCGACTGCAATGGGGGAGAATTTTTGATATTGACATTTCTCATTTCCCCATTGTTTTCTTCAAAATGACTGAAATAATTCCCAGCGCTTTCTCTCTTTGTATACTATACAGATATGAAAAAAAGCAAGTCCACAACGGACTTGAAATCAAATTGTCCCATATGGGACAATTTAGAAATATCTGTAGAAATAATCAATGAATGCTCAATTTTTTGATACAAATATAAAGAAAAAACCGAGCAGGAAAAGTCCTTTCAAGTCAAAAACGTGCTTCTTTCTTAACTCACGATCAAAAGATCAAATCAAACTTCAAAGGGAGGAGAAAACAAGTAAAACCACAAAAAAAAAAAAATCACAAGGAAAAGGCAAAGCACAAATAAAGTCAAGTTCATATTTTTTTTCTTACTGTACAATTTTTCCTTTCCTTTGTGTCCCGTTTTATTGTGTAACGGATTTCGTAACGCATTCTCAAAACATCCTGAACAGATAGAGCGTCAAAGTCAGTGGGAAAATGTAAAGGGCAAAAAAAAAAATTGAGTCGTTTTTTATTCTCCATTTGAATTTATGTAGCAATTACACAAGTTTTTGGCAAACCACGCTCCGATTCAGTTGATGGTTGAATTGAGCATTAGGAGAGGAATTGTGTGACTTGAAATTATATTCAAACAGCACTCATTTCTGGCCAAACAGGTCATATTCAAACAGCTTTCACGTTTTTTTCTTCTCTCTCGTTTATATTGAAGGAGGAAACTTCATTTTTTTTCCTTAACTTTTTTTTTTGGAGAGAGAGTTGAAAGCTCCACACACTTTTCCAATTCAAATTTACACACACACACACACACAAACAGAGAGGAGGAGCAGCAAAAAAAACAAATTATATGTAAATATAGCAAAACATTTACGGAGTCTTGAGTACACATTTTTAGGAACATACGCCAAGGAACCTCAGGCACAAAAATTAGAGGAATCCACACACACACACACACACGATGATTGCAGGAAAGAATGCAAATTTAAAAAATGTTATCCCAAAAACTCTTCATTTAAGTAGTTGAGATTTGAGTGGATTTTCTTGGGAATCCGAAATTGCTCCTGTTTCTGTTCAGTGTTCAGTGTACATTGAAAATCTCTTCTTTTTTTGTGGAATGATATCGGAGAGAAATGAGATCAAGAGACGGATTATTAGCCTTGATTTCCTCAGTTCCCACCGTTTCCATTCCCTTGACTACACAAATGAGTTTTCTTTTTCTATAAGACTTAGTGAGCAAGATAAAAAAAAAACATATTTTGAGAATTGAGATCAATATTATTATTTTATTTTTTTCGTGGGATCCCTTTTTTGAGTTGCTGTGAAATGAGCAGAAGGCTCAAGAGAAGTCGAGTGGAAATAAAAACTTTGATAAGGAATTTTACTAGAGAGAGAGAGAGAGGGAGAGAGAGAGAGAGAGAAAGGGAGGAATCATTGGACTTGGAATCCGAAGAATAGAAATTGTTCAGTGTGTCGAATAATTTTCAAAGTTGTAAAAGATTTGTCCAATAAATGTCATTACGAATGCTATATGCTATTCGGTAGCAAGTGGAGCTACGATATGTGACATTTTTGTGTGGAGTATAATGGGCTCACTGGGTCAACACAAATAAGTTGCACATTGAAAAGTTAAAGAGAAAGTTGGATTTTTTGTATGTGGAATTTAGAATTTAGAATCCAGAATTCGGAATTTGGAATTTGAAATGATGGGCTCAACTCCTTTTGTTCACCTGAAGCTTAGCACGACGACGACGAATCTCCCAGTTCACACTCAAACACACATGGGTACATATATACATTATACATATACACACTGAGAACAGGGAAGGATAATAAATGATAAAGTTCACATCCCCGGAAGTCAAGGCAAAGGAAAAGAAAGCTACCAAAGAATTTAACACTTGAACATAGTTTCAATTCTTGTCAAAGGAGCACAAGAAGAAAAAAAAGCTTTTTTTGTCACGTATTCCCCATAAAAGCTGTAAAAAAAAGTTGAATGGGAAGGTGGAAATCCTCAAGTGAAATTCTTGTGACCTTTCCTTCACAATTCAAATACCCTATAAACACCCAAACACCCAAAACCCGAACTCCAAACCCCAAAACATCGGCAACTCAACTAAATGTGCATTAATTTTCACCAGTGAACCAGTAACAAACCAACAACCCAACTAAAAAAAAAGACTTGCAAATCCACAAAACCACCTTCCAAAATCCCACCTTTCATCTCGTTCATATTTCTCTCTCGCTCTCTTTCTCTCTCAATCCTCTTTTGTCTCTTTTATTGTCTCATCATGAGGATCAACCCTTCGCAATTCTCTTCATAAAAATCTCAATTCACAATTCACTTTCCCGCACCGCTTTCTCTCTCTCTTCACCTGCGGCTCATCCACAACAACACTTTGAAACATCACAAACTCTGCACCCTCACAAATTCACTGTCTCTCACTCTCATTCTCACAATTCACTTTAGTTGATTCTTTCCATACTTCATATATCTCACTTGTAGTCACTTTTGTTTCTGTGTCTCTTCATCTCATCTTTTTTTTTTAAAAAAAAAAACAGACTTTCTCTGTTTTGTACCAGAATACAATATTTGTATGTAGAAGGAGAGAGAAAAAGTAAAAGATGGAGAAGAAACAAGTGGGGAAAAGAGGGAAAAGAAGGGAAAAGAAGGGATTAGACTGGATGTAATTGTACATTCCGCTAATATCATGTTTATTGTCTCAGTAATCTGGATACTCTTGTCTTTCTGCAACATAAAACAAAATGTGAGATAAAAGACCAAGGCAAGTTTACATCCTTTTGGGATTTCCACTCCTCATATTCATTTTCATTTGAAAAAAACAACACACGAGCAGACTTTTCTTTAGACTCTCTCGTCTCCTCGCAGTTGTTTTCTCCAACTCAAGAATGAAGCTGCTCCGACTTGCTGTTGGTGTAATTTTCTGTGGTGTACATATTTTTTAAAATGCAGAAGCAGGAGAAAATGTCCCCCTGGTCCCCATTTTGTTGTTTTCCATATAGATTTGGGCAATTTAAACTGAAATATCTTGTACATGTAGATACATGTACAGATATTTCCCTGAGACTTGCCATTTCCCAATGTACAATGCAATTATAACACAATGTTCTGTGTTTGTCGAGTCAGCTTCAGTGCCATTTCATAATGTTGTACTTTGGCAACTGCAACTTGAGACATTTAATGTGATGCCCAGGCAGACTTCAAGTTTTCCACTTGAATTCGAACAGACATGAAGGAAGAGAAACAGCTTTTGGCTCAACTCAAAGTGAAATGATTTCAAAGAGGAGAAACAGAACATTTGCAAGTCGAGAGAGAATTCCATCATCTTTGTACTAATTGTTTCCACAATTCCCTCATAATATCATCCAAATTTGAAATGTGCATTCAACAATGGTCCACTGTTTTTGTTTTTTTTTTGTTTTGTATTATGAATGGGATTTTGAGGGATGAAGACCAAATTAAATTAAATGAACATCTCAAGTGTGTGTTCGTACATAAGAAAATAGCAAATGGAAACCAAAGGTTTTCTTGTTTCATCTGCGGAACAGATTTTGAAAATTACAAATTGCAGGCAAAAGAGAAAGAGAAAGAAATTTTGGATGTAAATTGTAAATGGTAAATGGTAAATGGCGATGAAACTAAAGAGAAATCATAATAAACGTTGATAAAGTTGTCATTCAAATTCCAAGGAATAACAAAGGAATGGTAGTTAAAAACATGGTACGTGTTTGACTCAGCTCACAATTCACAATGTACAAGAATACAGAATAGAGAACAAGATGAGGACGAGGAAGGGAAATCCAAATGAGATTTCTCCATGTGGATTGACTCAACTCACAGTTCAAGTATGTACTACTATGTAACGTTCAAATGAATGATGCTTACACACACATTCACATTTGTTGCTCATGAACTTTTTTTTTCTTGTGTGTTTTTTCTTTCACCATGGAAAAGTGCATATGGACGTTTCGTTTGACAGTGTTCATATATATATATAGAGATATAGAGACGCCGTGGCCATGGATTGTAAAAGATCCGAGCGAGCACTCTGTAAGTTTGTACTCTGTACAGAGGCAGAGGCAGAGAGAGAGAGAGAGGAAAGTTCTGAGCAGTGCATTTGTTTTTTCTCTTCTTCTCCACTCTGTTGTTTCGTTCGTTTGCAAGGTTAAATGGGAATTGGGACGGTGTAGAGATGGCTGACAAAAGTAAATAAATAGTAAATAGCTAACGACTAACCAAACTACGCGAGTTTGTCTTACGGACATATTGCTCTCGAATTTTCTCTCTCTCCATCTTTGTTTCTTTCTTTTTTCATTTTTGAAATCTATGTACAATCTTGAATCTACAGTTTGTGATGGGGAGAAATGTTGTGGATTTGAAAGGGAACGCAAGCTCGGAGGATTTTCTGACCATTGTCCTCTTTGTCCAATTTCCATTTGAGCCACAAAAAATACTGATAGAATCAATGATAGAGAAAAATCCCTTGTGAGCCCATGATGATTTTCAGTCGACAATATATGGTTAAATTTCCATACATCAACAAAACAATTTCGGGTTCCCGACGATCCCTGTTAGCTTATCTCAAGCGACATTTTGAAACATTCAACAAAAAATTTGAGAGAAATTCAGAATGCTGTTTTAGAGGCGTCTTCTTGTATCTGTATTCTGTATGTATCTTACGATCCGATGAAAATAATTATCATTATTATTTTTCACTTTGTGTTCGTTGAAAGAAATTGCTCTGAGGACTTTCACATTCGCATTCGCATTCGCATTCGTATTCACATTTATACACAAACATACGCCCTTTTGAGCAAGAGAAAGAAAGAAAGTCAAGCCCTGAGTTCCGGTGGCCGATCGGCTCAAAGGAGCCCCAAAGAGATTTGAGTTAAGTTGAGTTGAGCTGAGTTGAGTTGAGATGACTGTAGAGAAACTGAATTTTTATTTATATAATATAGATAATGTTTTTGTCTCTTCATCTCCATCTCCATCTCCGTTGTATTTTCACTCTCGCCTTGTATTTTATGTTCCAACAGAGTAAGAAAAAAAAACATGAAGGAATTTTTTGTATATTTTTTGTTTGTTACTTCTTTTTGACTGTATAGCGGAGCGGAGAAGGAAATGACAATGAGTGGAGCGGGTGTGACGATTCCTTTGAATTACGGACAACGGAAAAGTCTACTTGGTCGACCCATTGCTCTCCGGTATGATCTTTTATTTATCACAAAAAAATAAATAAAATCCCATTCTGCATGCATCTATCTATCTGTCTGTCTGTTTGCCTGTACTTTTGTATCTATATGTATTTCTGTATTTATGCATTTCTGCATTTTGTATGTATGTACGCAAGCCATTCACATTGCTTCCAGCCTTTAGTTCTTAGCTCTACACACACACGTAAAAATCCCCATCTATGAATCCATGAATCCATGTATGAGAATGAACAAAAAACAATACGATACATAAAAAAAAATCCTTCTCCTTTTGCTCCTTGTGAATCGTTAGCATTTTGTGGTCTCATCTCATCTCGAAATCCCAACAACCGACCGACTGACTTGGAGTTGATAATGAGGAAAGGGAACGCACATTGGATATGATTACATTTTCATTTCCTTCCCATCCCTTTCTTCTACATATCGTACATTCCCTTCTCCGGCTCGAGCATACAAATACATAAAAGTTGACTATGGCATCGCATCGCATTGCATGGAAATGGAAATGGAAATGGCGAGTGTGTGGAACGAACGAACGGATGATTAGAAGATCCTCCGGCTTTATTGATGTAGGTTAAAATGAATTGTAATTACACACCCGGGGAGCAGCTCTTTCCCCCCTCTCTCTCTCTTTCTCTCATACATACATACGATATTTATTGTAGAACATGGAGAGACACAGAAGGAGAGCAAGAACAAACAAAGAGGCCCCTGAACCCTAAACTTTTATTTAAACAATTTTTATTTTTAGACTTTTTTTCCTGGAGAGATTGTGAATTTTTCTCACTAAACTACAGAAGCTCTCTCATTAGTTTTTTCCCCCTTTCTCTCTTTTTTCTCTCCTGACTGTCGTAAAACAATATTCAATGACTCCTGCTACTGCTGCACACACATATATATATATATATAAAACCAAGTTTCATGCTTGACTACAGAACTGCTGCTTCTCTACTTCTGTTCATCCTCATGGTACAAATACGCATACAAATAACGAATTCTCTACCTTCTTTTTTCTCTCTCTTTCATTTTACATGGAAACAAAGCACATGCTTTTAAATTACTCACACACGATCAACCATCAAACATCAAAACATCAAACCATCAAACCAGTCAAATCCAGTTGGGAACTGCGCATTCACATTCACATTTTCACATGACAATCCATGTACATTTTCTATATGTGTTTTGACATGCCTGCTCGTGTGTATTTTTATATTTGTATTTGTATTTGTACTTGTGAGTTTGTTTGTGTGAAACTTGGGCTTACTTTGGTTCAAAGAAACACAATGGTGAGAATTAAATGTATTTCATTTGAAATTTTGCTGACATTTTTAAATAGGACGAGCAGACGAGATGCAAAATTCCGGAAACTCCAATCCAAATTGTACAATTTCCTGGAGAGGCCAAGAGGGACCAAAGCTGTCGTCTATCATATAATCATGTAAGTAGGCTCATTTATTTATTTCATTTCATTTATTCTTTTTTTTTGTCCATAATTAAAATCCAATATTCTAATTGTAATTGTCCCACAAGACGTTGATGGATAATTTACGGAGGTTCAATACCGGGATCAATAATCCCAGATCAATATATCTGTACGGGATTGAGACTGGAAGACTGCTGTGGGGATTTGTGCCGGTTTGGTTTTTATTTGGGGAAGGTGGGAAGAATTTTAGAGTAGAGAACATGTTGTGGAAACCAGACAGAGAGAGGAAATAAATGAAATGGAAATTGAGATTTATGTAGAGTGTGAGGAGACGGAGAGTGGAGGAAAGCAGTGCTTTTCTCCTTGGAATCGATTGCACAAATTAAGAATAATGGAGCCAACTACCGTCTTCCAGTCAGTTAGACTTTCGTCGACTCACATTGAATTTCCAGGTGATTCCAAAAACAAAAAAAAAGGTAATACGAAAAGGACAACTAGACAACGATAGAGAAAATCAAGTCAGAGGGAGAAAGAAGTAAAACGAGTTGGTTGTTGTTGTTGACGTCGTAGTTTTTTTGGGAGGGAGGCAGACTGAATGGGGGGAGGTGTCAATGAAAATAAATGAAATTGATCTCATCGGTCGAGTCAATTGAGGGAAACAACGGACAACACAAGAGAAAAACTAACGCCAACTGGAGGATTTACATATTTAAAATGCAAATGTAAACGCAAACGCAAACACAAATGCGGATTTTTAGCAAATAGACCGGAAGTGGGAAAAGAACTTAATGAATTTGGATTTCACTTCAACATTTTGTATGGATATTTTACTCGGATTGCCTTCAGCAATAGGAGGAAATCAAGGTCATGCCATGTGTTCAGTCCGTCATCTCCGTCGCTTCTGGACTTGTGAGAAATTGGATTGAATTAAACCTTGAAAAATGGGGTGATGTCGCAGTTTCCGGTGGAAATGAACAGATGAAACTGACCTTACTTGTGTCATAACATTTATCCTTTCTCCTCATTCACACTTATCGTTAGAATAAAAATATAGAGAGAGAAAGGCAGTGAGTAAAAATGGCCAACGGAGTAGATGGAATTGCGTATGCTGTTCAGTTTTTATCTATTTTATTCAAAAAGAGAAATCAATTTCAATGACAGCTCATTTGTCTATATTTCTACGATACATTCAAATCCGCATCCTTCTCATTTGTTCAGAAACAGACGCGGCTCTGCTCTCTACGTCAAAGGAAATAACTATTTGCAATTGGCAAAGTTTGTGTTCAAGATCCCAAAATGATCATCATAAATTATGAATCATTCAGACTTTTATCGAATCGTGGCTGATGAATTTGTTTTGTTTCTCGTATCTGTATTTGTTTGGGTGTGAACATTTTTTTTATAGGGAAATAATCGGGAATTGAGGAGATAAATCAAAAACTCCAAGTTTTGGTTCCAAGTTGGAAGATCCAAAGTGAATGTAATGTAAAATGGGTCGAATGATAAGAAAGGCTATTCATTGTGCAGTTGAGATTGTTGAGTGTTGGGTAATACATACGATAGTAATATGTAAACGTTGTCAACAGGATAATCCTCGAGTATTTGTTAGAACGGAGGAGGAATCCATGGGAAAGTTCCCATGAGAATTCATTCACTTGTTATGAACCATGATCCAATTCAATCCAATTCAATCCATTCCTTCACCTTACTTATCTACAATGTATTCTCCATATCATATCATATTGTGTCTGTCTATGTCTATTTCTATTTCTATTTGTACAATACTGACCAAACCAGGATTCGATTCTCAAACTACTTGCTCCATGTGTGTATTCGTCCACATCGTACAATGAATCAAAATCAATGAAATCCCTTTTCCCACTGTGATGGAATTTTCTTGAAATTCCAAATCGAGGGAATATCCAGAATCCATAGAGTTGTACACATACTTATCGTATACATTTATACAGACACACAAGGTGAAATAAACTCTTTGGCACTTTCCCTCACGAAATTGATACATTGCCCTATTTCTACGTATTTCTACTTTACATGTATTTTTTCCTTATGCCTCAACTCACAAAAAATATCCTTTCATCTTCTCTCTCTCTCTCTCTCTCTCCAACCTCAAACAAAACATAAAATACCCAACAAACTTTTCCTCATTTCCTCGGTCTTTCACTTTCTTTCTCTTTCTTTCTCTCTGTTCTAGTTCCAGTACTGTGTTGTCGTTCTCTTTCTCTAACTTTGTGTGCTTTCTCTTTTTTTTTTTTCTTGTTTCAATTTTTTCTTTCCTCTCATTCATCCATCCGTTTGGCTCATTTCATTTCCCTTCTTTCCCATTTGTCCAATGGAAATTCAATGAAATGACGAACACACAAAACACAAAACACTTGACAAGACTCAATTGAACTTGATATCCGTATGTTGCTATTTTCCTCATTCCATTCCATTTCATTTCATTTTCATCTGTTGGTGTTCGTCAGTGTATTTTGTTCGTTGAGAGAGTGGCAAATAAATAAATAATAAATTCCCAACACACACACACACACACACACACACAGTCTCAAGTGTGTGAAACTGACGACTGAAGACTCTGTGTCATTTGTAATTTGTTTGGCTGTTTAATCTCATCTCATTTCCGGATTCAGTTCACATTTAAATTCCTCTTGAGATGGAGGAGAGAGCGAGAGAGTGAGAGAGAAAAAGAGAGAGAGAGTGAGAGAAAACGAGACGCAAGTGTATCTGTAGTTTATATAGCTGACGATGATGATGACGAGAGGAACTATTTACGTGGGATAATTTTCCACGTCTCTTCTCCTCCATCCCTCATCATTAAACATTCTTTCATTTTAATCTTCATCTTCATGTTTATCGTAGAGTAGACCAGCGTACAAGAGAACAAGAGCAAGTTGAGTTTGGCTCATATTTTATGTGGATGTGAATGTGCCGGTAATAAACACGTTGATCCGAGTCGTCATTATGAGTTAAGATGAGGATGCGGAAAGAGTTTTATTAGAGTGGAAGAAAGGAATCGTGAGATTTTGAAGGGGAAGAGTTGAGTTGGTTGGGTTTTTTTTTGCTGTCATCGATTTGAAGAGTGACAGGCCAACTCGTATCGTTTGTCATAAATTCACACGATGAATACCGAATCCAAATGGTCCATTTTATTCTCATATTTATATTTTTTTTATGACGGTGACACACATTCAAAGAACACTCCCGCATTTTCTATTAGTTTATTTCTTTTCTATTTCTATTCCTATGTCTATATTCATGGCGTTTGAGTTTGAGTTCTCACTGTAAAGGCTTTTACTTTTTTTTAAATGTCACGAAATCCGGGGAGGACTTGAATTAAAAATTAAAACTATGGATAAACTGTCATCATCATCAGTCCAGTCATTTCCCTTTCAATCACATTTAATCCATGATGACTCAAAGGATTCATTCTAGTTCTATCTACTGCACTCATAAATAAATAAAATGGGACAAGAACTCTCCCGAGACATGAAAAACTAGACCAGAAGCCGCATTTCCATTAGACAGGGAAAATTACCTGGATTTGTCTGGAGTGTGTATGCAAATATAAATATACACTCCGCGTACAAATGGCAAATAGCACACGCTCCGTTAAACTGTCAGTTTTAATTTTTCATTCCTCCTCTTTTCGTTTCAATTGAGCAGGAAATGTATATATAAAGTAAATGAATGTAGACCATTTGGATTTGGATTTGAATTTGGATTTCGGAAATATGTACATATATAAAAGAAAAAAAATGTCTGTATCGGTAGGGAATTCCCATGAGGATTTTCATACACTACATTTAAGTATTTTTGCATACATTTCCATTGTTGGAGCAGTCGGAGTTTTTTGGAGTCAGGAAAAAAAACACTGATATCAAATGAGACAGTTGAAAATTCCCTCTACTCCCCCCCTTTCATTTTTTTTTGTGCATGCATATCTATGTATGTATTTTATGTAGGATTTCTCATTCCTCGGGAATCGCTAGTCATTTTTATTGCAATCAAATTCGAGTTTGGATTCGAGTTGAATTCAAATCCAACTCCTCGTGACCGCACTTTTATGAGGTTCATTTCCAAACGAAAAATGTTAAGAGGAAGGGGGGAAAAAGTGGGAATGTGAATGTGTCCATGCGATTACACAAGACGACCAGGAGTTTAAGGCAGAGGCTCGTCAACTGAAATTGAAAGCTTAGTTTGAGTATGGCAGAAGAGTGAAATAATTCCATGCGACAAGCCAAGTCAGGTTTTTTTACATAAAGCGAGAGAAAGAGAGAGAAAGAGAGAGAGTGTGTGTGTCGCGTCAAAAAGTGAAACTCCTCTCTCTCTCTCTTTCTCCGTCTCATTCGATTGTGTGACTCGCAAAGACTATCGCAAATCGTGGATTGTGAATTTGGAATTGCAAATTAAAATTTTCCTCGTTGGAAAATGGGAGCTGGATGGATTTTTTTATGGTGATAATTAAATGGAGGAAAAAAATGTTCATCTCATAAAAGTGAGTGTGGTGTGTGTTATTTTGCATGGAATTTTTTTTTGAATGGCAAGTCGTTTGAGACTTGAAGTTGTTGAGTATTTTAACTTGACTTGAATTATACGTAGGAACAGATATTCGTTGGAGAGAGATAATAAATAAAACGCAGAGATTTTGTCTAATGATAAAATATTCTAGATGGAGACGACGATTCCGTTTTGAGATTGTCAAATGATGAAAAAGATGATGATAGCTCCAGCTATCTGTTGAGATGTTTCCATTCTCCACATCCAAATCCTCATGTGCATGTATGTATGTACATACATACAGATATGTACATGTAAATGTAAATGAAGTGGTGTGGAATCTGTGTAATAAGCCGAGTGAATGCAGATGGACAGGAGTATTTGTGACAGATGTAACACCTCCTCTCTCTCTTTCTCTCTCTCTCTCTCTCTCAAACCGAGCCAACATTTTGGGCTCTCATCCAACAAAATTTCCTAGTCCCCTCTTGTAAAACTGTGAAACTCAAACTCCAAACCCCTCCTCAGTACTCCATAAAAAAAAACTCTCGCTCACTTCTCTCGCTCTCTCTCTCTCTCTCACATTTTTTTCGACCTACATTCACTCAGCTCGTCAGAGAGGAGAGCAACAAGAAGAAACTAGAGATACATCTTTAGATCAACTACAGCTACCCTAATGTCGACCCTCCTATCTGTCTGTTGACTGTAGTCTGTACGAGATTAACTCGACGCTCTCCACAGATGCAGATACAAATATTTGTATACACAATCCGTATGGTTATAGTTGAGTATCGTATCCATAACGTATCGTCTGTACGGACAGACTCTCAATCTCGAGATCTCCTGTCGTCATCCCACACCTTTTCCACTTTCCCCCATCCACATACATTCCTTCAATCCCACTGAAGAACATCAAGTCTTTCAGATCGTCCATGTAAGATAATTTCTTCTAATCAACTCCAAATGATGAATATTAAATGTGGGAGAGGTGGACTCGTCGTTATTGTCATGAGTTGATGGACCAGAGATAAGAGAGATGTTAAGAGATTCAGGGGATGAAATGAAATGTTTGCAAGATTACATGGCCATAGATTCTCTGGTGGCCACTACACAGGGAGGACAAAATTAAATGGATCATTTTGGAAAGGGAAAATCTCAATTCGTCTGGAACCGAATTCGACTTGCCGTTTTCCTATTGATTGAACAGTTTTAGTTTGGTTTTGTTTATTTTATTTTGGTATCCAGTCATTTTGGAGGATTGTCGAATTTCGAATTCTCTTTGATTGACCTTCGCGAGGGGAGAGGAAGGAAAGAGTGGGAGAGAAAGGAAATGAATGTCTTTAATTAAATTCCATAGCCATAATTCTCTGGTGTATGTAATGGACTCCCGGTGATGGTCGGTTTCCTTTCACATTGCATCGTCCAGCGAACATGAAAGGATGGACACGATGGACAGTGGACAGTGGATGCCTTGGGGTTAATGTATTGTATTGTGTTGTATTGTATTGCGGATTGTGGGTGTTCGTGTGGCACGGAGACTCGTCTCCAGTCACCCCGAAGAAGATTCAGATACAAATGGAGATGGTGGTCTCTCGATTACTCTCCGAGTGAACTGGATTTCATTCCAAAATTTCTACCTATGAAAATTCCAGTTCAATCCTTATGGTCAAATCCCCGTTTTAGTGTTTCCCGTTCCAGACAATGGACAATCGTTATGTTATGGATAGAGGGAATTGAGAGTAGAGAGGACCCCAAGTCCATCGTTCCTAAAGACAAAAAATATCTACAAGAGGGGAAGAGAAAAGAGCGTAGATTAAAAAAAAGTACGGAGCTCGCAAAAAGGCTATTAGAGATTGCACACACTTGACTTGGTTTTTTCTCGAAACTTGGACTGAGTGAAACAGAGCAAGAGAAAGTAATAATAAAGTAATAAAATGGAGTAAGTTTGAAAGTGTTTCTTTTGTGAATTAAATGTTGAACTGTGTTACACCGTTTTTTTCTTCTCCTGTTTCGCATTCTAAATTCTCATTCTCCTTGCACAATACCATTAACTCTCTTTCTCTCCCCCTCTCTCTTCTCTTGCTGTGTCTGACTCTGTATTTTATCTGTACTGCACATTTCGTGCTGATTATGCATTCAAAGACGGGTTTACTCGAGGAAGACGGCCAAACATGAGAGTTCCTTTCACCCTTCTCTCAAACCTGTAGGGTGAAAGTGAAAATGCACATGAATAATCATGGATCATGGCCCAGAGAGTTTGGTGTCCAAAATATGTAGGGTACAGAGTGTAGGGGCAAATCTACTCATTGTTGGTCGGGTGTGGCCAACTTCCTCTCTCTTTCTCATTCTCATTCTCATTTTCTTCATCTCCAGAAATCCTCTCTCTCTCTCTCTCTCCTACCAATTCTCTTTTCATTCTCATCTCTTGACTTGATCCATACAAAAAAAATAAATAAAAAAATAAAATAGTTAGACTTGACGACGGAGGTCAAAGAACGAAGGCTCCTCAAAAAAAACAAAAAAATTTCTATCCATTTACAGATAGAGCAGTAATTCTATTCGGCACGGAACGTGTGATTGCAAAGGATATTGTGGATTGTGTAGATTGTGCATGTGTAGAAGAAATATACAGACAAAGAGAGTGAGAGAGAGAAAAGAAAAGGATTTTGAGATGTGAGGATGGATAAATGGGGAAATGGAAGCTGAGCAAAGAGAAAGAGAAAGCGAGGAAGAGAAAGTCGGTGGGAAGACATCCGTTCATTTCCTCTTTTGTCCTCGTGCGTACATTTAATTGTTGGACGCCCTGCTGACTGCCTTCAGTAGTTGAGTCCAACGCCACTAAGCACTTAGCAAATGTGATCCAAACTCTCGTAAAAACTAACTTTCCCTTCTTGACACGACTCTTTCTCCTTTTCTCTCTCTCTCTCTCTCTCTCTCTCTGTCGTGTAGTGTAGCTTTCATCATCATCATCATGGATACAGAGACAGAGACAAAGACAAAGGCAAAGACAGACAAAACAAGCAGCATTACATTGACAAATAAAAATCTACTTGCATTCTACATTTTCTCCTCGTCCTCGTCTTTCTGTCTGTCTGTTTATCTTTTCATCATGAGTGGGAAATCAACCAATTTGAGTCGAGTTGTTTGAATGCAAAAACTGTGAGACGAGGCTCAGATGGATGAACTATACGACGATTTAAGGACGAGACAGAGGAAAAATGAAAACCAACAAGGAAATTCAGATAAATAAAATGAAAAGAAAACTACCACACGACAACCCACGGTTGCCCTTGGAGCAGTTCAGCTACAATTACCATTACCATTACCATTACAATCACGACAACTGCAGTTGCTCCTGTTGTACCATATTTGTATTGCAATTACACTTGTTGTTTTTATAGTCTCCTTCGCTCACTATCAAAATGAAACTTCCTCCGAATGAGAGCAAATACGAATAATTATGTAGATGGTGACTACTACAACCGCGCCGTCTAAATAATACTCTTCGTGTACATTCGGTGTAGTGTGTAGTTTGTAGTTGGTAGATTGTAGTTTATGTACTCATTGTCAGGGAAGGGAAAGAAAGAGGAGCGAGAATCGGTGAATTGGTGAATCGGTAACTCAGTCATTGTTTTTTGTGTCTGTGTGTTTGTCTCTGTGTGTTTGTCTCTTTAGAAATGGCCACATTCGTTTATCTTTGTCACTCGGAAGAATATTTATGGCCTGCTAAGCCAGCGACCAACAAGCAACTCGCTCGACCTAGACGAACCAACGACCAGACACATGAATGTGCGTAACCAAACCAAACCCAACCAAACCACCACGAAACGAAACATACAGAGAAAACATGTACAATGACGTCCGTCCAAGAGAGAAATCTGAAATGGAATCAGACTTGAAATCGGTATTGGGATCGAAAAACCCCTTCCGCTTGATTCCCTTTCATTTTTCGGGTTGTCTCTGATGCTTTTACATCATGGATCCCCAATCGTCAGATGAAAACGCATGATTTACGAGGATTTGATAGGAGAATCTTCCACACACACAGACCACTATAAATAAAACATGTTCCGTTTTGGAAATAAAGCATGTCGACGACGGAGATAAGACGAACTAGAACCAGGACACTATTCCTCATTTGTATTTGGGAGCCTGTTAAACTGTGAAACAGTTTCCGTCCCATTTTAGATTTCCACAAAAAAACACACACACAAGCCACAAGCCCACAATTTGACATCATTTGACTGTCGGACAGACAAATCAGGACAATTCCATAAATTATCAAATTAAATCCTCCACTGATTTAAGTACAAAGGAAAACAGGAAATTAGTTGACTACATTTAGTCATCTGCATTTTAATGAGATGGTCAGTCGAGCTTGAGAATTGTGAGTGAGGGGAATCCTCTGAAGAATGGGAAAACGGAAAATGAGGGTAAGAAATTAGAGAGAGAGAGAAGAGAGAGAGAGAGAGAGAATGTGAAGGAAAAGTTGTCGGCTGGTTGTTTACGAGCGGGAAATAAAAGGAAGGAAATGGAGAGTGACGGAAGAGAGAAAGGGGGCCATACGGAACTGTGTGATCTCTTCCTAAGTGTCATAATAATGGTGGGACTCGGATAGAAATTGTCCAATTGATTTGGCAGCTCAAATTGCAATAAAAAACCAGACTCGAGTCATGACGTCACCGTCGAGAAATACCGAGCTGGAAAGTCAAAGACAGAGGAGAGAAAGAGAATCTGAAACGAGGAGACCTTTCGATTTTCGTAACTACCAAACAGAAACAAATTTCAGTACGAGACAGAAAGAGAAAGCGAGAGAAAGCAAGAATGGGAAAGAGTCACATAAGTTTTAGTGGACTCGTAATTGAATTTGGAGGCGAGTGACGGCTTCCGTGACGTATTACGAGTCATCTACTTTCCCTACTTGTACCATTACCATTACTATTACTATTACTATTACTATTTCAAACTTCCCTTTTTCTTTGTCTTTGTCTTTGTCCATGTCCATGTCCATGTCCATGTCTATGTCTTTGTGTCTGTCTATAAATATAAAATATAAATGTACATGTACGTGTAGAGACTGGATGGAATTGTCATTCCATTCTCCAAATATCTCGTCATCTCAGCACACGCCCCGCCCCTTTCCTTCCTTATTTCTCTCCTTCAAACTCTTTACAAGAAGAAATAACCAACAACTTTCTCCTCCTTACCAAACATTCCCAACTGAAAGGACACACACAATAACACACAAGGAGTTGCAACTTCCATCATCCTTATTATTATGCCATCCAAGTCAAAACCACTCCATTCCGTCAAAACACAGACGACAGAAAATGCAGAACAAAAAATCCAGTCTCCCCCAATGCTCACTCTTTTAGTAATTATTATAATTGAATTAAATTCACAATTCCACAAAATTCCTATCTTATTCTTAAATGACCTACATTTTCAATTTGAACCCAAAACTTTTACTCTTTTCAACTTTTGTTCAAAACACAGCATCAAAAATTCGTATGTGGAATCCCTATGCACACAAAATTGTGTGGACCCAGTTCTTCATGAGGATTTCAAATATTTCAATATGGTAAAGGGCAAGTGTTGAGTCTACAATCTTCATGCATCTAATTAACATGAAGATTCCCCCAACACGTTCCGTTAACGGAGGAATGGATTTCCATAATAACACACCTTACATATTCCATTACATACAAATCCTCATAGAGAAATTCCAGGGAGAGAAAAACTTTTCAGATTTCCCTGAGACGTTTTCAGGTACATCTCAAATCTCAAATTTTAAATCCAGGCTTTCTTCATTAATTTACGGAACAGATCGTGTGTTATTTCACTTATTGTCAGCCGTGGCGTTAGCAGGGAAAAGTTTGTGAAAGTATCGAAAAATTGTATTGAATAAGAAGATTTGAAATGGGGAAAGTTAGCAATTAAAATGAATGTTTGGATATGAAAGTGGACGTGAGAGGATTTCTCAAGTGACTTTTGTGTATAGAATTTTTTTCTATACATTTTTTATGTCTTGAAATCTTGGTATTTGAATGAAATTCTAGAGTTGATTTGCGAATGGGGAAAGTAAAGTTGATTTTCACGATGAAGAGAGAGAGAGAAGGGAAATGTCATTAATTTGTGATTGTCATTGATGAGGAAATGACTTTGGAAGGAAAGGGGAGGAGTTGAAATGCGATAGAAAAATATGAACTGGAAGTGGAGAGTGGAGACTGAAGACTGGAAGGTGATGGGCCCGATTATGTGAAGATGGATTGTAGGAAATAAAAATACCTGCTTGCCAGCCAAATGGGCTTCGATTTTTCTCTCCTTTTCTCTCTCTCTCTCTCTTGTTCCCTCGTTCTTCTCACACTCTCTCTGTCTATCTCAGACTCTAAATAGTTTGGGCGGAAGCCCCTTCTTTTTTCATTTTATGATGGATGCTCACGAAACGAACTCAAATACTCATCCCCAAATTACCCCACCAACAGCCAATAATTACGTTATTAAAGTTGATGGAGACAAGAAAAGGCGAGAGAAAGCGAGTACAAAGGGAAAGCGATGACTCAGAAGCAACGAGCTAAATTTTTCAAGCTCAAAAATTCACTCTCACTCTTTGGGTCCACGTGAAAGTGAAAGTGAACGTGAACGTAGGAGTATGTGAGTGAACCAAATCATTGTCATTATTATTACCTGGACAACAAACGAATGTCATTACCGGTTCCGAGCTCTACCATCTAATCAGTCGATCATGACCCAGTTGCTTATTATTTATCATTACGGATATTACTTCTTCTGCAATATATATATGTGACTAATGTGAATGTGGACTCAATCCCATGAAAACCCATGGAAATAGTCTTACGATGTCAAGGGAAAGCAGCAGCAAAAGTGAGAGAAAACTTGATATTACACATTACACAAGAGGAAAAATAGCGGGAAGTTTTTAGTTAAGATTGAGAATGTTTTGAGTAGTAGGCAGCATGAAGAATTCCCCAGACGAAGGACGAATCATTCCTAAATACATTTGCTCCATTTTTCTTCATGGCGCCCAATCAGCCGTGAGTATGAGAAAAGGATGGAGAGGGGAGGTGTGCGTGTGTCTAGTGTGTACGTGAATCATCATTGACTCTAATCGAAGTGGAACTCTTTCTTTATCTCTCTCTCTCCCTCTTTGATTCACTCGGTAGTAAGAAGAAAGTCTATTAGCATTAGAAGGTAGCATTAACACATGACAGTAGACGGTACATTCCATATGAGTCTGTCTGTAGAGGTACGTTGACTTTGTCTCTCATCCCATCGTCATAGTCAAGCACATAACGAGAAGAAAGAGAAGAAGAGAAAGAAGAAGAAAGAGCGTGAACGGTCGTTTTCCCCCCACCGTCGAGACAATCATGTCGGCGAGAAAATTGTGCACAAAATTTTCTTCTTTTATCATTATGGGGAAATGATGATCAATGAACAATTATTGATTGGCACAACTCTGACTTTCCCTCTGCTTTCTCCTTCGTGTTCTTGTTCTTCTGCTTCTTATTCTTCTACTACTTTCTCGTTATCGGTCTCGTTTTCCTTATGGGCTTTGCCTTATTGTGTGTGGTGGTGGTGTGTTGGGGCGTCTTTTAAACGTTCACATGGTGTTCTCTGGTCTCTATTCTCGGTTCATGTTTAATGGTGAAATGGTAAGTCTATTATTTATGACTCGCTGTGCAAGTCTCAGTCTCAAAATGGAAATTGTACAGGACAAAAGACGTAGACCAACTCGCCGAGTCATTTAGATTGCATGTGATGTGAACGGAAGGTGGAAATAAGAAACCGCGTCTGAAATGAAATGCTTTTCTCATTCTCATTCTGCTGTTCCTTGTATATTTATATGCGCACTTTCTCTCTCTCTCTCTCTCTCTTTTCTCCAACCAAAAAAACCTCAAAGAAATCTTGGCAAACCATCGGTCTCCATCTCCTTTTTTTTCTTCCTTGTTAAAATCTAGTTTGATGATACTGGCCAACAAAATCACAATAAATTAAAAAGCAGTCATGATGAATTGTTATTCGTATTCAGTTTTTTCCCCTGTCTCTAAACATAAAACTGTGATCTTTGATCCTTGAAATATCTTCTGATTTTGATGGTTCAATTTAAAAAAAAAAGTGATTTCATACCAGCAATTTTTGATTCGGCTTCAAGCTATGTACCAGTTTGCCTTTTGTATCTGAATCTGTATTTCAAACTCCGCCCGGCTTTTTAAGTGTTGGCTAATTGACACGGTGGCAGAAGCAAATGGTTTGTAGGTAATAAAAGCATTTGGCTTCCTTAATGGCTGCTCTTAATAACATCATTGGGATTTTTAACTACATTACATATTACAGAGCTGAGAGAGAGAGAGAGAGAGAGAGAGAGAGAGAGACAGAAAAGACTGGAGAGACCATAATAAGGTTTCAACTATTCAGCCCACTCCTGTACGAATATTGAACAAGAGAAAAATGGAGTGTTTCCTTTCCCCGATTTGGTTTTCCCTTGAAGAACTCTCAACAACCAACTCCTGTATTCAGTTTCAGTTCCAGTTCTAGGCATAACAATGCAAACGGAGGACAAGTGACTTTCTAATTATTCATCGCTCATTACCGTTACCTTTCTCATTTTACTTATTCATCCCTCCACTGCCGTTTTTGCACTATGGGAATATTAATAAAATAGTACAGACCATCCCCAATCTCAAATCTATGTACACACCGCAGAACGTCCCTCCGTATAATCTACTTTAATGGTTTGGTTTGGATCCTCATCAATAACTCAACCACACTCCACATCCCAGCGCACACAAGCGATACAAACACAAAGAAGCAACAGCCACAGAATTTCCTCAGTGAATTCCTAGAATTCCCAGAATTATACCTAGCTCCAAGAAAAGAAGCCCGTACAGAAAAGAAACAAGTGCAAAATATTTACATTGCGTTTACGTCTCATTTAAATTGTATATCGATTTCGATTTCCCCAAAGAGTGTAGAATTTTTTATGACATGGAGTGGGAAAAAGCTAATGAAGAAAAATAAGTGTTTTGTAGTTGTTTTATTTTTAAAAACGGCTCAGTTGTAAATTTTATATGGATTTTCTTCGGATGGGGAGCTAATAATAATTAAAATTGAAGGTGTAGTTAAAGCTTGTCCGGACAAGTTCATTAATGACAATTAAATTTCGAGGGGGATGACGAGGAATGAATGCGTTTTTTTTCTTCCAGTTTTTACGATACTAAAAATGGAAGCGAGACGAGAGAGAAAGAGCGAGACAAGTGCGAGCAAGACGAGACGATAGAAAGAGAGCGAAAGAAAGTTAATAGTGAAAGTCGCTATGATGGAGAGAGGATCTGTAGAAATAATTACTTTGAATGGAAGAAAGTCTCGCTGTTTTGTGGTCTGTAGGTTGTTGTTGTTTTATTATGAGAGAGCAAGTCGGTTGTTGTTTGTTGTGTGTGTGTGTGGGGGTTGTGTGAGGAATGGGCTGGAGATTTGTATAAGCGTAATGCGAGGAGAATGACCGTTCCAAGTGACGCGGAATGGAGACTTAAGCTGAGAAAATTCATTGAGTGCATCCGTTTCATGATAAGTTTGTCATGCTGTTCTAATCTGCGTGGAGAATGGAGACACATAAGCATTTCAAGAGTTTTCTCTTTCCTTTGTTTGGTTGATTCAGAATGGAGAGAAAAATAGAGAGAGAGAGAGAGAGAGCACGAGAAAAAGGAAGTTTAGGGAAGTTTATATGTATATGAGCGTATCTAATAATGTCTGTTTAGTTTAACTTGACTGGGCCTACAGAACTATGTAATGTACGGATGTATGAGGTTCAAATACGGAATTTGGAATTTGGAATCGGCTTCTGTGTAAGCGACAGTCTAAGTCTGACGAGTGAGTCAGAGTTGGCCGTAACTGTTACTTTCCATTTTGAAAAGATGGTTCCATACAAAAGAGAAAAGAGAAAAGAGAAAGTGTATCGTGTTGTGTATGAGAGGGAGTGTGTGTGTGTGTATGTGTGTGAACAAATAGTGTGTGTGTATTTGGTGTGAGTTGAGTTGGGGAGAGTGACGTGACTGGGCTTTATGGCATCTATAAACCGTTTTGGTTTTGGCCTGGGCTTCAAAGACTCGAGAGCCTTCGCCTTCTCCTTCCCCCAAGAGATTAGACTGTAGAACCATTGATCACAGATGTCCATCGTAAAAAATATCAACGTCCTTCTTTTGAGACTCCCGATTCTTTCCTCTCTCTCTCTCTCTTTCTCCGTCTCTGTTTCCCTACACTCATTTTACTTGCACTCTCACCACATTTCTCTTCACTTCCTTTTCACGTCAGTACCTAAAAACAAAACAATAGAACTTTATGAGCTCCGACCAAACTCTTCATTTCACTTTCCCTCTTGTCATCGTCATTTTGAAATCCACAGGACTTGAAAACTTGAGAGGGGGGAACAGATTGTGAGACAAGCACTAAACATCAGTCTCAAGTCTCAATTTCATAGTACAAATGTCCATAATTATGCAACTTTGACTTCTTTAACTACTTTCACTCATTTTCCTCAACCCGGAGAGACGGAGACTCATTTCCAGAGTATGTACAGTAAATGGGAAATTAAAAGTAGGAATTAAATTCGCATTTCAAAGTCCAAACAGCCACACAATCAATTTGTAACTTTCTCTCTCGCTCCTTCGTCCTTTCTTTATTTTGTTGAATAGAAATAGAGCCAACAGGCAATTTGGAGTTTGTTCAAGTGACCGAATTTTATTTGGACAAGTGTGTGTACTTTTCCACACACACACACACACACAATTTTAACTTGTGTAATTGGACATATCAAAGTACAAACTTTTCAAAGAAAATGCAAACAAACTTGGATATTTTTTCCCACATACTTTGAGCTGGTTGAGAGCCGCAAGAAGAAGAAAGTTATCCCATAGCTCCACATGGCATACGGTTGCAACGTCGTTCATATACGTATTTTCATGGACACATGAAGTTGGAAGCGTATTTTTATTTGTATTTGATACTCACAACTCTAATTGCCATTCAAATGAATAGGAGAAAAAAGTTTCTCTCCTCTCCATTCCCATTGGCGCTTGGCTGACGGCGATCTTGTTCTTCATTCTCAATTCAAATGGTGGAAAGGGAAAACGAACACGGCTCTATTTTGTATAAAATGATTCAATTTCCGTGCTTTTTTTCACTGTCATTTACGCTACATTTTTTCTATTTCATAAATAGGACAATCGTCTCAAGTTCTTTGGATGTAAATCTGACTTGCTAGTAAAATATCTGTATACGGATGGTAAAATGTTCAAGTTACTTTGCTCATCATAATCATTTTAGGAGCTGAAAATGTGGAGCTAAATTCCCAATCCCTCTTTTTCCTCTTCCTTTTGTCTGACTAGCTTTTTCTTGCTAGTTCCATACGGGGATCAAAGTGGAAATGCTTTGAGTATTTTCCAGTGTGTGTTTCAAATCATGGAAGTTGAGATGAAGAAAAAGAGAAGGAGAAAAAAGTTTTTTTTAACGATATATATACATATATCGAGCTGATTTTATGTCAAAGACAGTGACGAGGACGTGGGTAGAGAAATTTGGTCAATAAAATAGTCAAGTCAATGTGCTAGATAAAACATAATAATAATAATAATAATACAAACTATATACTGATACACTGGCTAAAATGTCTCCAATTCTCCAGGCTCTGGAATTCCAATACACGCTCACATTCACAAACTCCTCTGAACGATGAGTGTGGGTGACGGGGGAGAAAAACATGATTGACTATAGATGTACTGTACATACAGATCCATAAAAAAAAATGGGGGAAAATCCACTCTCTTGTTGTCCCAGTTGGATGTTGGATGTGGAGGGAATTCAATCTTGTGCCAATCATGTCATGTGGAACTCCTCGAGAACCCGCCATTTCCTATCGGTCGCTCTCTCTCTCCTTATGCGAAAATGTGACAATGTGGAAGTAAAATGAGAGAAAGTGAAAATGTGACAACGAAACGCGTTGTTTTATATGTCCTCCTCGTGTACCAGCTGACTAACTTGGATCCGTTGTACATTTCCCCGTACTTTAACTTTCTCCCCCTCTCGCTATTCTTCTTAAAGTTTCCCATCGCTCGGAGGGATAACGCTAATTAAACGGGCGCACAATGCACGATGGAGTTTTGGAAGGGGATGATGAGAAAAGGAATTTAAATAAAATTGAAATTCCCAGGATTACAATTGGACAATTACAATTGGGGTAGGTGAGAAATGGTGAGGTTTGCATTGGAACGACGGCACTCCCACACACACACACACACCTTCCCTTTTCATACTCCTTCGTATTTGTATTAATGATCCAATTAGCGAGTAGCACAGGCAGATTGCAAAGTAGAAAGACGATGACGAAGAAAGAGAGAGAGAGAGAGAGAGACCTGGGAAGAGGCAACTAATGAGATGAGAACGGGGGCTTGGAACTAATTAGCTATTGAAATAATGAGAGTGACCTCATCTCTGAGGATCTCCAAAATCCTAATTAACTAATTTATACAAAGTGACTATTGACTGGAAACGTTGACTCTTGCCAGAATCAGGATAGTTTCCAATGTGATCAACTTAATTAAAACTGACTCTCTCTCACCTTCCTCATGACAGCCCACACACACACACATAGAGGAACAGACACACATAAAAACACGTGAGGAGAAGAGAGCTCATTTTAAATAATTGGACTGAATCTCCCTGAATTTTGACTTATACTATATGATTTTGTCACTGTAATATCCATTCCCACATTCTACTGGTATTTCTAATTAAAATCATTAAATCCTAGTACAGTCGAACGATAAACCATGCAACCACTTCTACACATTTTTTAAATGATAAATCTTATAACGTCTTGGGAATATTGGGAATATTGGGAATATTGTGAATACTGGGGGACATTCAAAGTTTTATAAAATGAAAAACAAAAAAAATGTGTTGTTTGTGATTTTTTTTGTTTTTAGATTCTTTTTGGTGTTTGCTTGTTTTGCACTGAGTGTATTTTCTACGATCCCGCAGTACATGGATCAAGCGGAAGCTGCACTTTTCTACATGGAGACTGTCGTCGTCATTTGTTTCACGTCCGAATTTGTCCTCCGACTCTGGGCAGCCGGTTGTCGATCGAGATATCAAGGAGGGATGGGACGACTCCGGTTCCTCCGACGTCCTTTCTGTATCATTGGTGAGTTCCAATTAATTTTCATTCATGTGTACACTTTTCTTTCTCATTAATTCCAAATATGTACGAATTTCCACATGAAGGGAACGTTTTTCTAATTGAATTACCACGTCGGGAATCGGATGCATTTTTGAATGGAGAGCGAGATGCGGGTGTCTGTTGTCGGTTGTCAGTTGTATGTTGTACGATATGTTGTTGGGTGTAACTCGCAAGTAACTTTGACTGTCATGGTTATTATTTTAATTCAAATGTCCTTGTTCAATTTTGGCCACTCGACTCGTCGTCAGTCAAATGGTTCACATGCAAGAGCTCTCATGTGCCTCTGAATTATAAATGAGAAACCTCCACTCTCTCTCCCTCTCGTGTTACATAATTTTTTTGGGTAATTACTTAATTATTTGGATGATTCTCACTCACTCACAAGCGTCCACGTTTGCATATCAACTGTCCGATAAGGAAACGAGCGAGCATTAGAGAGAGAGAGAGAAAGTGAGGACACTCCCCAATTCAAACATGGACTGTGTCAAGTGTCATTGGACGGGAAAGCATTTTGTATACAGTTTACTCTTTCACTCTTTTCCCACTCAAGTTCCACACGTTTCGAGTCATTTTTGAGCTATTGGGGAATGATGTCAAATGTTTGCCTGCATATACACAATCGACTTTTATGATGGAAATTATTTTGACTTTTGGTTGTTGTTTGTCCTTTGGAGGGGATGAGAATTTATTGCAAGGAATTTGAATTTTGAATTCTGGGAGAATTTTGAACTTTGAATGCTGAGGGGCTGGATTGTTGTACGGACTTGAGTGAAAGTTTTTGAAAGGGGTCGAACTGAGAGTTGAAAGAGAAATCGAACCTGGTGAATAATTCATCTGCTCCGTTCGAGTAGAGCTACATAGCAATAGAGCTCAAGAGAAAGTCAGAAAGAGAGCGAGAGGGGGGGGGGGAGTGAGAGAAAGTATGAGAGAAGACGAGGAGGAAAACATGAGAACTTTTTTAGAATGTACCATAGAAATATTAGAATTTTAAAAGAAACCACACCTCATAAAGTTGGTATTGTGTGAATTTGAGTTTGAGGAGTCCTTTTACCGTATAGTAATGGTATATCAATTGGATCTCTACGGATGTACATACATTTCGTATTGTACATCTATGACTGACTCAAAGTAGGTACATTCTTACTCGACACTGTTGTGACGAGGAGGAGGAAGAGGATGACGAGGACGACACGTACTGCACTCACTAGGAGTTACACGCACTTTTCGTCTGTTCCTCGTTGCCATACAAAAAGAGAGAAATAGAGAGTCAATTCATGGGTGTATTATTGTCAAGGAATGCATTTGAGCTCCCCTCAATTGTCCCCTGTGCCTTTCCTTTCACTTTTTGCCTTCTCGAGTGTAACTCTCTCTTTCTCTTTCTTTTTCTCTTTCTCACTCTCCTATGCACAAAGCATTGGAACGAATGTGATCCAAATCCAACTTGTGATGGTCGACCACAACCCTTTTCCGTTTTTTTTTGTCATTCTCTTTCTCTCTAATAGTGAAATTTGATCACGTTATGTCCATAAACAGACGTGATAATCGATACGAGAGAAAACTCGTCACACACACACATACACAAGTTCAACATGTGTGGACTGAATTCAATGTGTGTGTGTGTGTGTATTTTGGTATTTGTATTTGTATTGGTGTTCGTTGGCTCGTTGGCTCGTTGGCTCGTTGGATCGTTGGTTCGTTCTATTCTCAGTTGTGTACTTTACTTTCATTTCAAAAGCTTGCACAAATATTTTTCTTACTTCATCTATTATGTCCCACACTAATGGCTCCTTCAACTACTCCAACATGCATACAAAAACACACACAAAACACACACATACATGCACCATTCACTCTTTTAAATAAAATGTCCAAATGGATTCCCCATTTCCCCATCCTCTCCTTTGTCTTGACTCACCAGCCCACATTATTTTTTTTTGTATATTTTGTACATTGTCTCCATCTCATATGATGCTCTCACTTCAACTTCCACATGGGAAAACAAACAGGCTTTTAACAGTGAAAAAAAAAAAATGTACACCATGTCTCTCATCGTCAATGCACAAATGCATCAATGCATTATTCAGTTGAGAAAGAATGAAGATTCTGGGATTTGCTTATGTAGAATCCGGAATTTTTTGGTTTTTTTTTTTTTGATTTGTAAAGGAAATTAATGAAGAGAGAATTATTTAAATATCTTACAGACGTCATGGACATTAAAGTCTATCCAAACCACTCGATTAATTAGTTTTTTCAATGAATTTTTCAATGAATTTAGTGAATTTTGATAAGAAAGAAATTAGGGAAAGAGAGAGAGAGAGAAATCGGTGGGTAAAAAGGAAACAAACAATAATTGCAATAGCGCATAATAAATTATTCGCGGGTAGTTTAATCGAGCGGAGAATCAACAATATTCAATTCGAATGTTTTGAGTTCGTGTTTGTTGAATGTTCGTTTTGTCCTTTCTTTTTCATTTTGAATCGAATGGGGTTGGAAACAAGGTAGAATTTAACAATTGATTCGAATAGCTTGTGGGTGCCATAAAACTACGACTTGAACAGGCAAAATGTGGGAAGTAGATGATCCTTATCCGAATCACGTTCCGATTTCTATCCCCCACTGAAAAATTAAAAAAAAAAAAAAACACATTTTGGACACGCACAAAAAATTGTCGGAACTGATGGAAATGGCAATGCTCAGTTGAGTCCTCCAATGTTTTTCTATGGGGTATCTATGGATAGTTTTGTAAGTCCATAGTCCATGAGCCTTCTTTTCAATAGCGTCAGTTTGCTGGGAACCAAAACTCCAGAAAATGAACAATCAACATGTGGCATTCAGCCAGGAACTCATTGTCATCAATCCAGTACTCAGCTTTTGCTAGTGCGCAAATTTGTTTTCGAGGATTCAGTCATTTTTACTTGACCGAGATTATTCAAATTTACTCACCAGTATTTTCTTCCATCAAGTTGTTCAAATTTAAGGTAAAGCCATGGATTTTGCACAATTTCTCTTTAGATTCTGTGAGCAATTTCATTATTAAGATGAAACATTCATTCCTATTTCATTCTTACGATGAAAAATCGGGATGATCAGTAAGTTGTATAATAAGGAAAATGTTGGATTACCTAGTAAATTCCTGCTGCGGTTTGAAAATAGAAAGTTGATTAGAAAATGCCGAGAGAAAGAGGAAACCCAGGGACGGTAATTGATCTATATAGGAGAAAAAATACAAGTTGCGTGTTGAGTTGACTTGAAGGTAATTTGTAAGGGATTTTGGGGGTGAAAGTAATGGAGAAAGACAGAGAGGTAATAAAAGCTATTGGTTGGTGAGTTGGCAGAGCAATAAATATGATGATTTGAAATAAAGAAATAAGTTAAAAATGTTGCTGGTGATGGGCGGAAATGAGATTTTTCCCTCTACTCTGAACTCTGTCCACGGCTCGCTCCATTCCCTCCAGTTGTTTACGGTTGTTGTTCCTCTTGCTGTTGTTGTTCTCAGTGTAATTTGTATTTCTATTACTATGGCTATTTCTATTTCTATTGCTATTTCGATCGCCATCGCATGTTCTCGTATACCTTAAAAAAATGGAGTGTACTTGGATTTTTTTTCTTCGTATGTTCTTGCCCACACATTTCTTGCTATTGGGGAATTGAGAACTGAGAAAATGGGGGGGGGGGGGAGAGAGAGAGACAAAGTGGGATCATAAAAGAGTCGTAGAGTAATTTGAGTGAAACTGAAGGTATCAAAAAATAAAACAATTCAGATGAAAGAAAATCATCTAATGTCCATTAATGATCGCCGTTCGTTCCGGCTGTTTTTTTTAAGCTCGTAAATGCGTTTAAATGGTTTGGTTTGTATGTTGTTTTGGGGGAGTCCGTACAGGAAATTGTGGCTTTCAATCATGCTGTGAGGGAGAGAGAATGGGGCAGGTGGGTAAATCCCCGTTAGAGCCGTCAACTACTACATTAGAACTAATAGCAACATTTTTATTTTTTTTTGTGGTTTGTCCCAAAACACATGAGATGAAGGATAAGGGAATTGTATATATATATGCTTGTGTGTACATGTATTCAAGATATTCAAATACCGAGAACTCTTGGAGAGTCTCACAATTCGCAAATACTCAGACAAAAGGGGCAGAACACAGGTGCGAATTACAAATGGACTCTCTTTCTCTCTTTCTCTCTCTCTCTCTATTTCCATTTATGTGGGAAATGGCAATGTAAACTGTGGTGTGTTTTCCATGGAAAACATGTAATTTAATGTAATGTAATGTAATGGAGAAAGTTGCATTACAAATTGGAATGTTTCATGTTATTAAATGAAAATGAAATCCAAACCCTGCACAACAATTTGCTGTTGTTTTGTTTTGGGAGCTCAATCTCACTCGCTCTCAGTCCATTTGAGTGAGCTCCCATGACTTTGATTTGTCTTCAACTATTCTCTCAATTTACATTTTACAATAATTCTCTCTCTCTCTCTCTTTAAAATGGACAGATGTGATCACGATTGTGGCATCGCTAATCGTTTTAAGTGAGGGGTCAAGTGGTCGTGTCTTTGCCGCGTCTGCACTTCGCGGTCTTCGCTTCTTCCAGGTACTAAACAAAATATCCCATCACCTACAAAAAAAGCTAAAGCATTTTATTCACATAATTAAAACAAACAAACAATACAAATACAAATACAAATACAAATGATTTGTGGATTGATTATAGATTTTACGGATGGTCCGCGTGGATCGTCGTGGGGGGACATGGAAACTTTTGGGCTCGGTCGTCTGGGCTCATCGTCAAGAACTCATTACGACGCTCTACATTGGATTTCTCGGTCTTATTCTCTCATCCTTCCTCGTCTACCTTGCGGAAAAGGAAGAGCAAAATACTAAATTCACCAATTATGCGGAAGCATTATGGTGGGGCGTGGTGAGTACCCATCATTTAATTTTCTCCTTTTTATTCCCTCTCACAAACCCATTCAAAATCTTGATTTTTTTATGTATTCCAGTACTCGAGAGAAATAAGTACTTGAGATATTTATTCAAATCTCAAATCTCTCAAGTCCTCCTCAAGGGAAGAAGAAAACCATTTTCATCAGAATTGGCTCTTCATTTTTATATCGTTTATATAGACAATTGAAAATTGAAAATCGAAATACATTCGCAATTGAAAATCCACCTTGGACTTTGGAGATTTGCCATAGACTTTTCAAGTGGTTGTTTTTTGTTTTTGTTTGTCTGTTGTGGATTCAAATTCCTCGAGAGGCCTCACAATGGGATTTGACTTTTTGAGTTGAATTTGGATTTGGATTTGAGCACATAACAAGATTAGAGATTTCTATACAAAGAGGATGATCGTAATGGAAGGAGACTTTTCCTTCACTTTTTTAAATGTAATGTAATCCTCCCTAATTGCTCCAATGAATTTCCTCCTGTTTGTGCTGCACTTCCACCTCGAATCTCTCGGACTGAGAGCTTATTTTTTTCTTGTAAAGGGGGAATGAAATGAATTTCCGAATGACAAGTAACAGACAGTTGTGTGTGCGTGGGCGCTCGATCAATTCCTTTAGATACAAAAAAGCGTCAGAGAAAAAGAGATCATCGAGCCAAAAATTGTGTGCCGTTTCTGTTGCTGTTTCTCTCTCTCTCGTCAGACTCCAAAGTTTAAAAGACTCTGCAACCGCATTGACATGAGCCAAGGATGAAAAAAAAAATGTGGAAAGTGGTCCAGGTTTGCAAATGAAATGAAAATCTATAGAGGGTTTCAACATGTTTTTCCTATAGAGAGTTCATCGTATAAATCTGTATGTAGATATGAGAGAGAGAGAGAAAGAGGGAGAAAGAGAAAGTGGGAAAGTGTGTGTGTGTGTATGTGTACTGTGATGGAATTTGTAATGAGTAGAGATAAAGAGGGAAAGGGTGTAAAGATATGAGTGAGGTCATATCAGGAATGGGGAGAGAGCGATAGAGGAAAAAATGAAAGAGAAAGAGCTACAATTCATTCCCGCATTCGCATACCTTATTGGAAAAAATCAATAAGCTTTTCTCGTAGTAAAGGAGCAACACATGCAAAAAATAATGTAACGTTCGAGCGTTAATGTTAATGTTGGGCTCCCCCCGACAAAAAAAATGTCAGAATAAAATAGAGAGAAAGAAAGAGCGAGAGAGAGAGAGAGAGACTGGGAAAAAGTCGACATTTATGTATGTTCATGTGGTCGGGTTAAAATAGTCAAACAGTGTAGAGAGAAAGTATTTTTCCCCAGAGTTGACGGAGAGGACGGTCACGGCGGTAAAAAAGCATTTCATGAATCTTGACAATGCATAAATAAAAAACGGGAATCCGTAATGGATTGGGATACGCCCTCCATCCATCCCAAACACATGCAACCACACACACACACACATAGGTAGTTTTTTATTCCTTTGTATTAAATAAAATTTACCTGTCTTTAACACTGAAAATAGTGACAACGTCAAATGCTCCGTCTCCTTTAACAAAGTTCAAAACATTCTGCCATTCTGTAAAATAAAATCCTATATAGATTTTAAAACCTCCAAAACGTTTTCCTTGAGAACAAGAAATCACAATTTCAATTAACTGAATTAACCTTTTTGAAAATATTTGTCCATTATCCTCTCATAAAATTAGAAACTCACAAATTTCCTGATGATATCGATATTTCAAACAACGTGGAACGTAAGAATGAGCTGAATTGAAATCCCTGACAGACTAAATCTGGTTCTCAACTCCTAGAATTTTTCCAATGTGAAGCGAATACAAATACAAATACAAATAATAATTGTGGAATCGCTCATTGTATTCTGTTTTAAATGAGAGTGGAGTATGGGAATGTCTTTGGAGTGTGTAATTTTGGATATTAATGGGGAAATTGGACAGCAGGAAGACGAAGACGGAGAAGGAGAAAGTCGGGGAAAGTGGAGGAAGGGAATTAGATTAGAACATGGTTGGAAGGTACACGGAAACATCGGCTCGTCTCTGTATTCCTGTGTGTGCCTCCCTGTTTGTTTGTACATACGATAAACAGATATGTATCATGGGGGCACTCATTAGATGAGACATGACAATGAATCAAGCCAGAGCTAGAACTGGAGCCTGCTCCTTCCTCCACGACAACTTTCCCCTGACTCTCCTCATATAATTTCAAAATACAAAGTACACAATACAATTGCAGTTGCAGTTTACTCCTCGTTGTCACTGGCATTGTGGGTTTCCTCTATCTATATATATGTAGTTTAGACATTATGTTCCCAGTCGTCAGCACTCTGTGGACTTTTCCTGGTAAGAACCCAAACCAAACACTGGGAAAGAGGGAGTGAAAGTCTATTGTGTGGTTTCCTATACAGCTAATTCCACTTTGCATACAATCAGTGGTGCATTCTTCCCTTGAATCTAATCATCTCCATCCCCTTTCTCTTATCATTCAATTTCCATACGTCTGTCCGTCTCTCTTTCCCAACGACTTGGACCTTCAGCCCTGGAATTCTCATTCTTCTAATGAAAGGAGTCAGTTTTCCATCTCTCTCTCTCTCTCTCCTTCTCTCTAAAATATTTTGCCTGTGGCTGTAACTGTAAATCTCGTCACATTCCCTCTGTATGCAATTCATCCTCAACTTTCTCTCTTTCTCTTTCCTCCTAATTTTATCAAAATCCACTGACTGACTGAAAGAATTCAGTTGTCTCCACAGCGGCAGCATGGAGACATCCGCATCAGTTCTCCTGCCCTCAAATTCTTTGTTCTGGTCTTCATCTTGTCAGTCTCTTCATACCATAACAAAAAACCAGAGTGTCAAATATTTCTATTTCTACATACTCGACAAATTCATAGAAAATAGAAAAAAAACTCCGTGCAAGACTGGAAGAGGATGATAAAAAAAAAAACTATAAAGGACTTGGAAAGGCTCAGCTCAAGTAAAAAATGCTTTTCATGCATATATTTTCTTGTGGATTTCTGGATGGACAAAAGGAGGGAATATGGGGAATACAGCCGTGAATGTGGGTGGACAGAAATATAAAATGAACAATCCAAGTCATGCAAATGGCAGGATGGACAAGTTGTTGGAAATTGGATTGGGGCTGCCATCACATTTCCTTGAACAGACTGAAAGAGAACGAGAGAGAGTGCGAGAGAGAGAGAGAGAGAGAGGGAAAATGCTGGTGGGTTTGGAAATGTGATATGGATGCAGGAAGCTATTTGAGCTGAAATCTTCAGAATAGCGACGTTTGATTAGATGGTGAAAGTGTACAAGGACTGGGATTCCTTGTACATTTCCAAGATACAATTTAGTATGTCAATAGTCAACAGACGCTACATGATGTATCACATCTCTGTCTCTCTCTCTCTCCCTCTCTCTCCTACTTCACATTTTCACACCACCACCGCCAACAAGCTACACGATGTACCATGAAACGATGTCAATGGTCTTGAATGTCTCAAGAATCTGTGGGATAAAAAAAACGGGGGGAATGTGAAGAGGAGTGTAAGATGAGAGAAGAAGATGAATCAATTGACAGTTGAATAGTTGAAGTGCCCACACTACCGTCTCTCTCTCTCTTTCTCTCTCTCTTACACACACACACTCTGTCAAAATCCCTTTAACCGCTCTCTCCATTCCCATCCAAATTTCTTGTCTAGTCAGAATCCATCCATCATTCATACTTGTACGGTCACACATTGAGCCCATTTCCCCACGGTATGTACGGATATAAAAAAAACTTTGTTCACAGTCACTTTTCAGCGTTTCAGCGTCACCAATGTCTATCTATGAGATTTGACAAAATGCCAGTCCTTTTTTTGACAAGATAATATTTATGGTTAGCGTCTGTCTGTACAGATATGTATAAAAAAATTGACCCGTTAGATTCGAATAATTTAATTTATGAAGAAAATTCAAAAAAAAAAAAAAAAATCTGTCAGCGAAACCTGGAAAATGTAGGAAGCGAAAAAAGGTTTGTAGTTTTTTTGGGGTGGGGGGAGCATTGTGGGGGGGGGGGCGAAAGCGATAAAGATTTTTTGGAAAGGAAGTTGTGGTATGTAATAAATTAAAGGATTTTTTTCTTCTTCTTCTTGTCCCCCTTTTCACCAGATCAATTTTTAGTGGCTATTAGAGTTTGATGATGTGACCGTATGGATTCCGCCCAATGATTTTTATGTGTACACATTTTATTGGGTTATTTCTCATTTTCTTCACTTTCTTCTTTTTGGGCTGGTGGTCGTCGTACAGATTACAGATATATATATTGCGGACAAAATAAAATGAGAATGAAATTTCCTCTCCTTTTATGTATACTTCATATATACTCTTGGTTTGGGGGAATCATAAAGAGATGTTTGATAGTTGGCGTCGTGGTGTGTGTTGGTGGAGAGATTCCGGTCATGCTGTGATCCTTGTCTTTTACTACCTTATTTATCTCATGCTTACCTTTCTCATTCCTCACTCTCTCTCTCTTTCTCTCTCTTCTCCTCTTCCACATAGAAACTCCCCACAGGCCCAATTCCCCCGATAAACCAATCTACTCTACTCCATCTCCAGGAAAATCCAGACTCATTTCCACGTTGAACGTTTGGCTTTTCCACTTTGTGAACTTTGCGAACGGGGGAAAGGAATCATTTCGAGGGTAATTCAATGATGCTCCCCCCATTTCTACAATATTTTGTTTGAAAAAAAGCCCTATACAGATATAGAAAATGTGTTTCAAGTCCAATTTAGGAAGGAGTCCGCTTGACTCTTCCTGTCCTTTTTTTAACATTTATCTTATGCAAGGATTTTTGAACTTTGTCTCTTTGATGTATTCGCCAAATATTGACAAACCCTCGAAACAATTTCATTGCACACGCACATAGGTACATTTTCCCCTTAAAGTCGATTCAAGAGAAAGAGAGAAGAGAAAAATCTACCTGCTTAAAATTCACTTAGTTAGTATTTTTCATTTGAGTTCTCTCTTTCTCTCTCTCTCTTTCTTTTTTCCTCGTTTAGTTGAGCGAAGGTGAAAAAAGGAAAACAAGGGGCTTGAAAAAAGAAACTGCGGTGTTCTATCTTCTTCTGCTTTAGAGCTCTTTAACTTTCACGAGGAAAGACCAGGATAGAAATTCCATGTTGAGCTTGATGCAGATCTAAAAATCTACACGGAGTTGAATCAAACTGGTTTTCTTTTATAGTAAACCGGGAAAACTTTAGGGAGATAAATAAATAAATGTATATTCCCTCAAAACATGTTTTTTAACATCCTTTTTTTTGGAGGATGAAACTGCACATCAAAGTTGAAAGTCTTTGAATAAACAAATTTCCCCCAAAGTCTCATTTCAAATATCTGTATTATAATTAAAAAAATTTTTATCTTGTTTTAATCGGAGCTCGGAATTTATTTGTAAAGGATATGAACGAACAAGGAAATATAAAAGATGTGAACTGTGTGCGTGCGTGTAAATCTAATAACTTGTTTGTATTTTTAATGAATTTCAGATCACTTTGTGCACAGTTGGATATGGTGACATTGCTCCAACAACGTGCGTACATTCAAATTCAAATTCATTCTATTAACATTGCACAATACAAAAAAATTCCATTTACATAAGATAACATCATTTTATTTCATCAGTCCATTCCACCGGAAAACTAATATCATATCATGATGTTTCTCTGTACGTTTGTTTTGCAGGTGGATGGGGAAATTAATTGCCTCTTTTTGTGCTTTGATGGGCATTTCTTTCTTTGCGCTTCCCGCAGTAAGTTCCACATTTCTTATTCCACATTTCTTATTCCACATTTTTCTAATCAATCTATGTATGTAATAATTCTTTTGTGTTCATCATGCGGGGAGAAATGGAATCCTCACATGGTTTTTTCTTTTTTTGGTACAATTCAATTCTGTACATATTAAAAAATTCGGGTGGATTCAAGCTGAATTCAATTTAGATGAGAAAAAAATATGGCATTTGGTATTTTCTCCACAAGCTGATGATTGTGAGAATTTTCAAGCCGAACTCTCGACAAATGACAAATGACAAATGTTGAATTGCCCTTCCTGAAAAAGAGTCTATTTACATTGCACAAGACACAAGGGCTTTGATAATGAGACTGGTTGAATCATTTGGATTTGTATTGCACCACGTGTTCACAAGTTGAACTGAACGTGTTTGAACTATCTGTGGAGAAAGTTGTAGGTATTTGGCAGTTGCAGTTGCAGTTGGAGAAACTGGTCGCTTGTCAGTTGTCATCCTCATCAAATGGACAATTTGAACATTTGTTTCAGATTATTTGAACAAGGGAATTAACATGGACCCACGAACTATTAATAGGAATTAGAAAGTGGGCAGAAAGATAGAGAGAGAGGAGAGAGAGAGAATTGAGAGAACGAGCCTGTGTATAGGAATTAGAAATATTTTGGTGAAAGAGAATGACAAATAGACACGAGCTTGACTGATTACGGATTGCCTTTGGAGGAATAATGGAAAATAGCGAGCTCAACTTATACTATAATATAATACAAACACACATAGACTGTATGTATGTAAAAGTAGTAGGGATGGCCGGGCAAAGAAGGAGAGCCAACAAGACTTGAATTCCATGATGGAATTCCATGGCAAATGAATTTAGTGTGGGCTCTCTTTAGAATTGAGTGTCATTTGATTGCGTGTTTTTGGCACTTAATGGCGTAATCAGAGCAGGATAATGACAGTGAATTCCATTCCATTTCATTCCTTTAACCACCTCACCTGAATAAATGATTCACACACACACAAATGCCTTCCATTACCAAAAGTCCCATTTCCCATTTCCATCCAGTGTACAACAAAAGTCCTTTGGTCTGTTTGTGTATTTGTTTTGATGGTCCCCAACAACGCGCTTTCTCAGTTGAACTCAGAACCCAGAACCCAGACATTCTCCAGTGGTCAAGAGAAAGTGCAATGTAAATGATAGAGAGATAAAGATAAAACCAAATAGAAAATAGAAAGCTGAGGATTTATTCCAAATACAACCACAGTAAAATTGTTTTCATTTAATTGGCCAGGATTGGATTTGACGAGAAAGAATCTCAGTAATCTCACAATGACACTTTGAGATCAAGTAAATTCAATTACAATTAACATTATTACGATCAAATAATAATAATAATAATAGTGACGAGCTCCAATTCTCAAACCAAGTGAAAGTGGAGAGAGAGAAAAAGGGGGAAACAACCCGCATGGGCTTTGAAATACCCCACAGTTAACTGATCAAGTTCAGTCATCTGTAAGGAGAGGAAATGGAGCAAACGAGTTTCTTCTCTCCACACAATTTCCTCGTTCGTTCTCGTTGCACTCTCGTCATACGCGTGTTGTTGGGGATTTGGAAGTGTGTTTGAGTGAATAAGAGAGAGAGACAGAGAGAGAGACTTTCCTCCAGACTGACCGGAGACAGCACTTTCGTCTATAATTATATGTGCCTGATGTAATTCAATTCCTCAGTAAATCCCAACTCCTACCGAAAAAACATTACAAATATTTTGCAAATACTTCCTCATGCTGCAATGATGCGAGTCTCTTTCGACTTTGAAAATCTGTCATGTGCAACTCTCAAAATTATTTCCCTCTCGCTCCATCTCAATCATTTCCGTTCAAAATTCGAGTTTGGATATTTTCCACTCATTAAAATTATTGTTAAATACTCGGGCTAGTACATTTTACATTTGGAAATTCTCGTCAAATCCTTTTTGATTGTATGTTTGATATCGAATTCACTCTGGCTGTTTCGGACATTCCTTTCAGTATCATCAAAATCAGAATTTCAGAATCAAAATATCAAAATGAGGAAATCCTACTTTTTCTTTTGCTTTCGATCCTTTCCGTTTTTACATAATCGGTTTTTAATTAGAAAGATGCGGGTGAGCTGGGGAAAAAATACAACAAAATATGCCCGTATTCAAGATAAACTAAATTGTACAATGCGACATTTCAAAACAAAAAATTCCTCTTGGAGAATGTCAACAAAAAAGAATTCGTTTTATTTCAAAATCTAATTCCAATTTAGACTATGCGAAAGGAATGTGAGGAAGGAAAAAAATCGGGGATCGGTTAACCCAAAAAAAACACTAGTTTTCCCCCCATTGTGACTGTGATGGAGAGCGAGTCTCATAAAGTTGGGATTTAATACAGGGAATTTGTGGGAATATGGAATATGGAATTTATGATGGGCTAACGTTAATGATAGGAAATGTATAGAATAGACCGAGTGAAAGTCGGTTGGGATTGAAATCAAGACATTCCCCCATCCATTAAACTCAGGGGAATGAGCTTCAAAAGATGAAACAACGCACCAACAAATACAAATGCCATGACCATAAATTCACTTGAGGAACTTCAAATCCGCTCAAATACACTCGAACACATTCCAGCACTTGGATTTCGAATTTCGAATTTCTAATTCCAAATTCCGAATACCAAAGCAACCAGCAATTTCTCCTCCTCGCTCACAATTTCATTCTGCTACAAATCAGATGAGGAATCAGTGGAGAAATAGTCCGTAAAAAAATGTGTGTACTCGTACATGGAACATGCAGATGGAAATGGAGATGGAAGAGATCAATAAGAAAAATAGAGAAAAAACTAATAAGTCCACTCTGTCAATGTCCATGAGTTTCTCCTTCTGATCCTTATTTCTTTTAATTGAGACCACCACAATCCTCAGAAATAATACATAATATGAGAATAAGAATGAGAGAGTGAGAGAGTGAAAGTGAAAGTGAAAGTGAGGAGGGGAAACCAAGGAGAAAGTTTCCCTTTCCAAATCTCCGACTCAAATAAATCTGACCGTACAAACATGTTTGAAGGAAAACAAACCCAACAAAAGATTAAGCTAAATCGGCAGGAGTGACTGAAGAAAAAAAACCGTTGGAATCGTCTAGATTCCTGAGACTTGAGAGAGACGACTGGGAATCCAGTTCCTAGATTTCCAATAGGAAGAAGAAACACACACTCAACGATTCACAGTTCTCTCAAGTCCCTCATGGGCAATCAAAATGAGCAGGAGCGATCTCTTTTTCCTCTTTTTCTTCTCTTCCCGTTTCGCCTTTTCTCTCTCGCTCTCTCTCTTTCTCTTTATTTCTTACTCCAGTTGAATGTGAAACAAATCATGTTGACTGTTAAGGATAGTTGAAAGCCTCGTAGTTTGTGTGGCTTCTGACTAGACCACGTCATTTAGAACAATAAATAATCTGGACAGGCTCACCAACTAACATCTCACTCTCCGTTGTCTCTGTCTCTGCATATGTGACTCTCTGAATCCAAAGGCCATTTCAAAAAATCCCAAATTCGAATTCACATATATATGTATTTTAAGCCGGGATCTGAAGAAGCGAAAAATACACACCAAACATCAGAAAAAGAGGCAAAGGAACATCAATTTCCCGATTCTAGAGTTACGTTGGAGTTGGAGTTAGAGTTGGGAGGGAGGAAGTGAAAGGGGTTGAGGGAATGTAAATGAGTTTGAAGGCGACACATTTTGAAGGAATTGGGTCGTCGAGTTAAATAGTCGAGTTGAGAGGAGACAGAGAGAAAGAAAGAAAGAGAGAAGAGAGAAATGGGGGAAGGGGAGAAGATTGTTTGACTGAAATTTAAATTGAAGATGAGGATGAGGATGAGGATGAGACAGGGGGGTTTCTCAATTCTCAAGTCACAAGGTTCAGACTTGAGACTGAGCGGATTGTGAATGAAGGAATAATAACAATAACATAACTCCACGCGGCTGATAAGTACCCACAATTCCATCTAATTTATTCAACCTAGATCTCTCTCCTTCCATTCATAGTAATGACTTGTAGCTCCCATAACCAACCACATCCGCCTTTTATCTCTATGAAGGAATTCCTCGCTGTATATTCATCTTTCATTGAAAATGAAAGTGAAAGTCAGAGAGAGAGAGAGAAAGTGAGTGAGTGAAAGTTGCCATCCTGCCTCTTACAGTTTTGGACTCGACGCAAATGAAATTTCTCTCTCTCTCTCTCTTTTTCTCTTAAAGTTGTGCCATTTTATTAATGCAATGCTTCTCTGCTGTGAGACTTGTGTGTGTGTGTATGTGTGACGTTTTCATTTTGTAATTGTACAGGGGATTTTGGGTTCGGGATTCGCTTTAAAAGTTCAACAACAGCAACGGCAGAAGCATATGATCCGTCGACGACAACCAGCAGCCACTTTGATTCAATGTTTATGGCGATGTTATGCTGCTGATGAGAATTCTTGTTCCGTTGCCACTTGGAAAATCCACTATACTCCTTTGCCTTCACCACCTGTGTAAGTCACCTGTCTCTCATTCCACGTCTTCATGTACACATATTCACATATTCACACTCTATATTTATCTATGTATACTGATTTGTTCATTCATTCATACATTTTCATCACCCTTGTATGATGTTTTTCTAATTCAAATACTCCAGCACTCTCTCACATTTTTCACTTTCTTCACACTATTATGTTATCAAGCTTCAAATGAAGGACTCGTACGCGACGCTACAAGTAAATCCACGATATTTTCCATGTAATATAATATAATATTTACTCATATAATAATAATACTCTCCAATCACAGCCATTCAAATAATTCAATAAGCTCCAAGGAAAATCAAGGAAATTACATACATCATTTCAATGAACTCAAACTCGCTGACGTCGTCTGTACTTTAAATTTAAAATCTACACTGCTCAACTTTCATTTGAGGCAGAGGAGAATATTCATGAGCGTCTCTTATAATAAATGACGTTAATAAACTCAAAAGTGGGATTTAAAATCTGCCCATGTGGGATTTCCGGGGAATATGAATGGGTCGAGCTCATTCACATTCTCATTCTCTCATTCTCTCTCATTCTGACGCACACGACAAACAAACGGCGTTCTATATTTTATATATGGTGTGCTTGAGTTGAGTCGGCATATCACAATTTATAGTCTTAAAAGTCCTGAATTTTGAACAAAGAGAAGACTGTTTGCAGTTTCCTTTTCCCTTTCAATTTTTCATGTTGTCTTATAAGTGTATATAAGTGTATGTGTGTTGTGGAGTCATAGGGAAAATGTATAAGATAGAACGAGAGGGAATGAAAGGATAGACCAAGGACCAAAGGGAGAAAGCAAATGAATGTTCACTCCAGGCGGTGTTTCATAAAAAAAGGAGGGATAAGTAACAAGTAAGCTAAAAAAGCTTCCACTAACACTGAATCAAAATCAAAAAACCAAAACCAAAAACTGTGTGCACATTTACAGACTTTCCCATGTCTTCGTTAGAGTACAAAGTTTTGAATAGAAAAAAATTCTAAATTGAGTCATATATAAATATATGAACAATGTGACTTGAAAGGACTTGCAAGTCTCTCTCTCTCTGTCTCTGTATGTTGACATTTTAATACGATAATCATCAGAAACTCTCACTTATTCATCACTCTCGTCCCAAAACAAACAACTCTGCTTTCTTGTCCGTTGGTCCCATGTGCATACATTTTGATCACAATGACAATGACTATGGACGATCATGTATAGTTTAAAGTGAAAACTAGATGCAGTTTTTTCACTTAATTTTTTCTTTAAGTATCCTCAGTTTTCCTTCTTTTCTTTTTTTTAATGCTAAATTGACCTGAGAAATTTCTAAGCCAATTGTTAAACTGACATTTTACACAAGACTTGCAAGATGCTTTAGTGGATTTTGATTAATTAATTTAGATTGACTAACCAAATAAAAAATCCACCTAATGTAATTGAAACATGGTTCAGCTTTTATTGTTGACAAAAGAGAGAGGAAAATACGATCATTTAGATTAAATTTAATCAAGTGAAGATGATAAATCGATATCAAAAGTCCAACTCCAAAATGATGTACGGCTACTTACGATATAAGAAAAAATGTGTGCTTGACCTTTGGCCTTATTTTCGGGAAATCCGGATGAGGATGAGTAAAAATATTCGTACTTTTAAGGTTGATTTGTGTGTGTGTGTGTGTGTGAAAGAAGTTTCTTTTCCTGGTCGCCAATGTCTATAGGATTTGTTTAGAAAATAAGTGAATAAAAAAATTGAGTATTGTCATTGAGCTGAGGACTGAGGATTGTGTTTCGATTTGATAGAGAAAAAAGCATGGAGGAACTTGGATAGAATATTAGAAAAAAGAAAATCCTGAAATTCATCGGACTGATTGCTCTTTTTTTCCTCTGGAGTCACGTTCTCCAGCGTCATGTCCATTTGAAGAAAAGAACAAGCTCGAATTCTTATCTTCCCTCCAGCCCTCAACTTTTCTAAATACATATCGTACATCCAAACCAATCGACCACAAAGAAAAATCCCTCATATATTTATCTGTATTTCCGGCAAGACAAATATCAAATATCTGTACAAATACGTATAGAAAAATATCAAATATGTTTTGTTATACTACAAAACCGCAACAACACAATGTTTTTTAGTCCTGTGATTGTGATCCTTTCAGGCCAATTTCTATACATACATTCTCCATACAGTATGAAATGTATAAGGTATGACCCAGTTTCTTCTCAGCCTTTTCCTCAGCTTGACCAAACCAAACCAAAAACTAAACCAAAGTCGGAGAGGAAAAGGACAATGGCAATTTTCTAGGGATTTGTGTCCAAAGTTCCAAAGTACTGATATTTCTATGGAGTTTTTTTTTGTCGTATGCAATAGCATTCTGTCGTCCAAACGATACAGAGAAAGACAAAGACAAAACTGAGCGGAAAAGCTCACAGAATTATGATATTTTAACAACCAAATATTAGTATTGTCCTCGTTTTTTTTTGTTTTCCCTTTCCTCTTTACTTTGGTTTTGGTCTTTTTTTTATTGACTTTAGTGATTTAAGAGGAGAAAGTCTGTCAAATGATTTGGGAGTGGGCATTTTTCCTTTCGTGGTGTTTATTTGCGGTCTTTGGTAAATATTAGTGGAGGGATTTTTTTTGATTTTTTTGTGGGGGATAATCTTGTGATTAAATTGGAGTAAATAAATGGAGATGAATTTTACAAGTTTCCAAGTTGTCCTCGAGGGGATATTTTCCACATTTACTTTTATACGGACTCTGAAGGACAATCCAGATGGAACACAAAGAGTAAAGAGCGAGAGCCAAACCCACAAATTCATCGTCAAACATATGAGATGAGAAGAAAAAAGGAAATATATATGTCTTGAAGCTATTTGTCAATGACTGACATCCCACTTGATCGATAAACTCATTTAAAACCCCAAAATTACACACGTTCATCCGTGTAATCCTTTCATCTCTTCATCTGAGAAATACAAATGAAGTGCCCACCCTTGAAATTGTGTGTTTCATGCGGTCACTTCTGCTCTCTCGCTCTCTCTCTTTCTCGTACTTCACTTCATTTATTTCCTTTGACCTTTGTGGAAACACATAAAAAAATGTATTTTTAATTGTAATTCTCATCCAAAAAAATCCAAACACAAACATAAAGAAATAGAATCGTGTGCAGTAAAATAGTGTACAAGTAAAACTACATGACAAATGACAAAATAATGCTGAAATGAAAATGTGAAAATAAAAATGTGATGTGTATAAACGTAAGTATTTTGTCGCTCCATGCCATATTTTGATGTGTCTTTTTCTTATAGGCTGAGGTCTCTGTCGTTACCCAAAGGATCTCATGAGCCAGAGCATAAGTAAATCCTCTACACAAAATCTCTATAGAAACAATCAAACCTTCTTCTTATTCTTCTTGTTCTTCTATATTCACCTATATTTCTAGTGTATTTACAAACGCTTCTAGATTTCCATAGAATCTCTTCTAGATTATTCCTCTACTAGGATTTTATAGAATTTAGAATTTAGAAACTAGAAACTAGAAATTAGATTTGTCATTGATGTCGTTGTCGTAAAAATAATAAAAATAAATTCATGAGATCCACATCAAAAACTGTGAAGTGTCTCATCCGGCGGTGGTCCTCACGAAATATTTATACTTCAAACTTCCCAATTGTCTAATATTGCATTTTGTTTTCCACCAGACAAAAAAAAATAAACTAATGTAATTTCATGCGAATGTGTCTCACGGCGAAATTTTGTGCACCACATCACTTGTGATCTTTGTGACACACACCATCTAGAAATAAAAATTGCTCGTGCACGACAATTCCCTGCTTCTCTTTCACTTTTTTTTTTAGTATATGTGTAAACACAATTAGCTTGTAATTGTACTTGGACTTGTACAAATTAAATACATGTACTTAATTCTATAATTATTTGCAAAAAATATAATTAATTATATTTGTATTTGACTTTTAGGATCAAAGAAAAATTAATTGGGATTTTTTGAGTACTAATTACAAATATGTATATAATTTGTTTGAATTGTACCTACATTTCAAATTGGTTGTTGTTTTAAATGTGTAGTTTTGGTTTTGAGTTGACTGTCGGCTGAGATGACGAAGAAAAGAAAAAAAAGAGGAATGTGGAAGGAGAAAGTAGAAGTGAAAGTTGGGATTTTTTTTTTTTTTGTGTGACGTTCAGATTTGATAGCGTGTGTGGTTTTGTTTTTTTGGTAGAAGCTTCAAGCACAATGCATCATTTGTCATGACTCGCTGGCCGACGATCCGTCGTAATAAATCTCTGAGACCTCCATCACCCTCGCCTTCCCTCCAAGCAAAAGACGGTGGACGAGGAGATGTTGGAGGGATGGGATCAACAATGGGGATCCAAACGACCGGCGGTACCACGCCGAGACTCCAACCATCCAACAGTCAGGATTCTGTGGGTCGAGAGGAGAATTCCCTACACGATGTTTGTGCGGAGGATGAGGATGGGACACTCCGATGGCAACAACTCACTGCAGCTCACAAAATATGCATTCGAGCCATTCGGAAAGTACGTGATACGTTCCACGTGTTCGTGTTCCTTAGTAAATAAAAATACAAATGAAGAGTACAGCTTCCAGTAATTTCCCATATTAAAAATGTATAAACTATACATTTTAGAGGAGAGTTTGCCATAAAACATGAAACAATTGAAAAATTTAGGCAGAAATGTATGGGAAACGAGTTTCTTGGGATAATTTCATGTACTTTGAGTTTAGAGTGTAGACATCGTACATTGTAAATTCTGGAGATATCGTACAAAGTTTTCCCTTCCCATTTGTACTCGTAAATACGCAGGGAAATGAAATTAATTATAAAGAGATTTGTCTTGTAGAAATGTAGAAATGTACAGCAATGAGGATAAATTAAGAGCCATTTAGTGGAAGCTAATATGTATACGTTTTGGTCTGGAGAAATAAATGGGCAGTTTATACGTATGTACCCGTGTGATTTGTGTGTAATTCGTTGACAACATATTTTGTAGATGAAGTATTTGGTTTCGCGTCGGAAGTTTCGAGAAGCTCTGAAGCCATACGATGTGAAAGATGTGATTGAGCAGTACTCTGCAGGCCATGTGGATCTCCTCGGAAGAGTCAAAAGCCTTCAACAAAGGTCCGTATTTTCTCTTTGTGTATACTAAATTAAACCATTCTCTTTCTCCTCTTTCTCCTCTTCCCCCATTTTCCATTTCCCATCTCCATCTCTACTCCATGAAATATTCGACATCTTTCCACTCAAGTGTTTATGCTTGTATTTATATTTCCCCGCATGACTCCTTTACTCAGAATCCCCCCTCCCTCGTCGTCTTGTTTAATTCCCCAACTTCTCCGTTCTTACAATACACAATAATGATAAAAATAAAAAACAAATAAAAATAAAACAGTTTACAAAAAAACAAACGGAATAAAAACATTGAATAATAAAATTTTATTTGGATCGGTTTGATACAGATTGGATCAAATTTTGGGACGTCAGGGATCAAAATCCAGAGATGTCTACGACTCCAAGATTTGTCTAGCTGCTCGCGTTGTAAAAGTAGAGAGACAGGTATGTAACTATGTACAGTCACAGTCCAAATCATTTATCACAAGTCATGAACTTGACTCTGCTTCTCGTCTTGACAGACATTTCTCCTTTGATTTCCCTCCTCATACTCTTAATCGCAATAGTAATAGTAATAGTAATTCCATGTCAGACCTGACGAACTGATGGGGAAATATAATATAAAAAAATGCGCATAATCATAATGGAAGAGCAAGAGCAGCAGCAACCTTTTTCTCCTCTTTTTCAATCCAAAAGGAAGACAGTGAATGGTAAAAGCAGTGCTCAGACTGTGTAAATACACACACACAAGGACAAGTTAAATGACAAATTGTTCTTCCTTTGAACTTTCTCTCTCTCTCTCTCTCTTTGGGAAACTTGCACAACACACTTTGTCTCCATCAAAACCCAAGTCAATTCAAGTCACGTTTCCCTTCCTCAACGTGTCATTAACTTTTCAATGTCAACATTTAAATTTTAAATAAATCATAAAACTATTTTTATATATCGTCGCTTAAGTTCTAGAATCCGCTATAAATTTTTGGGGGGAGGAGCATACGTGTTATTTTGCATTTGAGCGTAGGAGGAGCCATGATTATAGCGGATTCTAGAACTTAAGCGACGATATGCAGAGTTTTCTCTCTGGTAATTTTGTTGAGGAGCCCCTCTGAAAAAGATTGTGGGAAAATGAAAATTCAAAATTGTAGGTGTTTGTTTTTGATTCTTCATTCTTATTACATTCCAGGTGGAGGACATTGAGAGTAAATTGGAGCAGCTTTTGGATTTGTACTTGGAGGATCGAAAGCGTCTTCTCAGCCTTTTCCCTCCAGTTCCCCCCAATTCCTCATCATCCCCACCCATTGGCGGTGGTGGTAATCCTCCAAATCCTCCAACCAGCGGTGGAAGTTATCACGGTCGACCCAGGCCACGACCCATCCTTGTGGGAAAACAGGTGACAACTCGGGAGGATTGACATGGAATTTATCATTATACAGATAGAACACTGTGAGGACAGTGACAGTGACATTTGAGTCATTTGAGTCATTTGACATTTGACATTGTTTGTTCTATTGAATGGAAATGTGGAGGAAAGTGTGGAATGTGATGTTTGACTCTGAATATTCTTATTGATTGTGTGTGTGCGCAGAGTAGTGAGCCCAACAGTCCAGCCCCAACCAGTCGTTTGTCCCTGAACGTTCGACGGGATCATCACAATAAAGACTATTTACTCCATCCTTCCAATCGAATGCGGAAAAGAGTCACACTCAGGTGAGTGAGGAGAAATTGCAATCAATACTGAAATACGGATAAGTATCTGTACAAGTACTGAAATACGAATAGTGTTTTCTTTCATCAATAAAATGTCTTACTGTTTTGTCTATTTTTCTTGTATGTAGTTCCATTCCTTCAAGAGAGTCGACAGGGGAGCTGTTGGAAGTACCACCGGAGGATGATGGTAGCAGTCGACGGAGGGATAGAAATGGAGGGGATGAAGAAGAAGAGGAGCAAGAGGAAGAGGATCAAGATGCTGCTGCAGCTGGAGGAGAAGGAGGAGGAGACAGAGATCTCCTTGGGGATAACAATAAGGATTGTTTAATGCCTGGGGGCAAGTCTCACTTGTACGTCAATCTTGCTTCTTGTGAGGACTGTGACGAAATCGTCTTCCAGAATAATGATGAAACGTCGTCCACGTCGACGACGAATAGTCCAAATGGGATTTACGAGGTGCGCTTTATTACTCCCGACGGTACTCAAATTACTAACGTGAAATGACAATGTCGACGACGACGACGACGAGGACGACGACAATGGAAGAATGGCCGAGCCAGACTTAAATTGCAACTACAATTCCTTTTGGACTTTTTAATGTCCTCAATTCATTCTCTCCGTCTCTCTCTCTCTCTCATTACTACATTACATATGTACATACTCGCCCATATTCATCATTCACACTTCTCTCTATCTCTAACTCTTTCTCCATCTCAATTGTCTTTCCTTCGGTCTCCATGTCCGTCAATAAATAACAAATACAAATATACAAATACAAATCTGAATGAGGAAAAAAAGAAAAAACGGCCATCAATGGAAAATAAAAATACTCTCTTCTCGCCCAGTTGATTCATCCACTTTCAGTCTTTTTTAGTACTATAACTACACAAACTTTGACAGACAAGACATTCAACACTTTGAACATTGGGAACAAATTGTCTCTGCATTTAACTCGACTCTACAGTCGTATTTCATTTAGAGAACTCTATAACTTTTTTTCAAATGTTATTTCTAAAAAATTAACTAGCGTTCTCAAAATCATTCACCATTAACAATTGTGTGTGCAGATATGTAAAAAAAAAATGTCCTCGTTCCTTTTGTTCCTCATTAAGTCATTAATTTCACATATATTTTTTACTCTTTTTCCTCTCTTTTTTGTTGACTAAAAAGACGCGGATATTCTTTTCAGAAGAGTATATATAATATATTCCCTCTCGGAACTAAAGACAAAAAAAACCCCGAAACAAAACGTCATGCAATCTGACAAATGTAGTATGTATTTTTTGAATTACATGAAGCTCAACCTTTTGATTAAAAGTGTAAAAAATCCTTCTGCTAACTGTATACAGTAGATTTAAATATAAATACAAAAATACATACATAATAATAATAATAATAATAATTACAGGGATAAGACACAGACTATAAAAAAAATGTAAAAACGATATAACATTTAGTATATGAATTAAATGAAAATGATCATGTTCTACCAAGAATCGTTCACGTTCAAGAAGTCTTCGACTTGAAGAAGATCCAACAGCGTGCTAAAATGAAAAAATGGTGCACTAAAAAAAATTAAAAAAAATGTTGTACTATAAATATAAAGACGAAGAAGAAGAAGAGGGAAAAAAACTATTAAAAATGATGATAAACTATATAGATTATAGATAATTAATAAAGGATCAAGATATATCTTAGTAATAAGCAAATATAAATCAATGAAGAAAAAAGAATTTTAATACGGCTGTGGAAAACTTTTGACTCCATCACATAAATGGGATTCCGAATTCGAGTCGGTAAGTTCAAAGAAGTTGTCGGGCTGTGTGTGTGTATAAAGAAAGAAAGAAAGAAAGGAAAAATGATGATGATGAAAATGATGATGTCCTTTAAATTCTCTTTGGCTAATTTACAAGTAAGGTAAGGATCCAGAGAGATTACTAGACTATGTGATAATAATTTTACAAATTGTTCCAAAACCATATTATAATTAATTGTTATCAACTCTACATAGTACATGAATACGATTGAATACACACAATATACAATATACAATTCAAACAAGCATTACACAATTTACAACATAAATACAAAACACTACGAACGATTAATGACTATATAATGAACAAAAATTCACGTGATTCAACTTAACTATGGTACATAATTAAGGATTAATAATGTTGACAATTATAATGAGAATTTTACAGTTACTATTATTACTATGACATACTATTATTATTATGAAGTACGAATTATGAATTAGTACATTAAAACATTCTTTCATTTCCTTGCATTTATCTTTATCCTATATAAATATATATATATATGTATAAACAAGAATAATATTATATACATACAAATTTTGTTCACCACAAATTTTGACATATCGCAATAAAGATTTTTCTTCATTCTTATCCCTTTTCTTTCCATCTTTTTTCATTATTACTGAATTGAGCATTGAGTACTGAAAAAAAACGTCAAGTCGTTTCTTTGTCATTTTGTCTTTGTTTTCCTTCCAACAAAAAGTCAATATACTTATCGTACATATATAGATTTGAAAAATGCAGTTTGGTTGTCGTACTGGTATATGAACAGTGAAGAAAAAAGTTATTGCGTGTTCGTCTTGAATGTGCAATATTTAATGAGGATTTTATAGCAATTGAAAACAAAGCACTGCATAAGTATGCATACGTGTGAGGAGATAATAAAGTGAAGGCAAATACAAAGATAAAGATTCACTAGCTCAGTCAATATACATGCAATAATAATATGAAAACATTTATGTAACTTGAAAATTTCAAGTTGAAATATATAATTGAATGTGTTTTTCTTTTTAAAAAAAAATTGCGTTGGTATCTTTCCACACTAGGTATAATTTCTTTAGGAATACCTAATTAATTGCTCTAAAAATAATTTGCATTGACGTCTTCAACTGAGCTCCTCGCCCGTCTCATTAGCTAAACTTACACATTTAGCATCAATTTCTCTTGAGGAATTGTACTTGCTAATGATGTACGGCCGGCACCATCAAGTGCTCAAATCACTGTGAACATAAGTCAAAGTTTTTAACATTTGAACATTTGAAAATTATTTCTATTTCTATTTCTATACCATTTCACCATTTCGATACTCACATTCTCACATAATCGATTTTTGTTTAGTATAGTTTAGTTTAGTGAAAATGTTGTTGAGCGGTCATGTATTTTCCGTCCATGACTTTAAAATACTTTAAATAAATGTCTTTAACCAAATTAAAACAAACACAATTCAAATTCAGGGTCTATACACATTGTATTTTTATCATACACAAATAACTTTTTCACATTTCACATTTTACATTTTCATTCCCCAAACATAAGAGAGATATTTTTCAATAAAATCCAAAACACCAGCAGCAGTATAAAGTATAATATTATTAATGATGCCATAATGCTCAAGGTAGCTTTAAAAATAATAATAAAGATTAAAAATGAGATGAGTATTGGTTGCGCGTGTTCTATGTATTTCTCCGTCTCATTAACTCCATTGATTACACTATTAGCAATCCCATTTTTGTACACTGTTAACTTTTATAACTTCTATTCAAATTCTCAAATTCGCACCTGTGTTCCATCCATCTTTTTTAATCCCTCTTCCCTCACTTCTGTTTTTGGGTATAGCTGAAATCTTGGAATAACCGCGACAACACAGACAAGACAAGTAGGAAAAAAATGGCGTGTACAAATTATATAGGGATTTATAAATGGAAATGCAAAATGCAAAATGCATAAGATGAATGTCAATTATTTACCTTTTCTTCTACTTCTTTATCTTTATTCTTTATGTAAGTGTAATTTTTTCTTGAGCTCACAGCTAATATTTGAACGGAATTTAATATACGGTTTTTAACTCCTTCCTTATTAGTATACGATCATTCTTCTTCTCCTCTTACATGTAGGTATACATATGTGATGATAATAATATTAAATTAGTGTGTTTACTATATTTTCCCTGAACAATCATTGGGTCTCCTGTTGCAAGAATGGAAAAAAAACGATATTTTTACGTTCGTTTACGCTGACGTGTGAATACTTAAAATAATTAAAATGGAGACAATTGAATATGTTCTGGTACTCTGTACTCTATAGTGTAGAAAAATTTCCTGACTTTTCCTTGAATGTCAATGGGAGAGAGAACATGGAACAACAATGGAGGGAATCTGAGACTGGTTCTCACTCTCATATCATCAGTCTAATTGTGATTCGCATGCCTATATACCATATTTATATATATTATATCATTTATATTTCTCCAGCATGATTTCCTCCCTTTAAAAACAAAGATTTGATGAGGTTAGCCTACACTTTTTTTTTAGATTTATTCTCCCTTTAGTTTCTGCACCGTCCTCATCACCTCCATACAGAAATCAACTTGGAGGAATTTTAACATTTTTAATATCAAGTTGGGATTTTATTTTATTGTAGTATTGTTTGTGAGAGAGAGAGTTCACATGAAGGAGGATCAAACGCAAGAGGTTCCTTTGGTATTTGTCTGTGAGCCGCTCATCATTCCTCAAAGTTTACAAAATCTACCAAAAGATACGAAATTAGTGTACAAGATGGCTACGGGAATTGGAGGAGACAACAAGGGGAATTTCACCATTGAGCTGGAAACTAGTAAATCTCCAGTCAAAGCAGAGTTCCCGACTCCCATTAACGGAACCACCAACAACAGTAATTTGAGTCCCAAATCAGCAGCAGGTACGACAAAAGACAACTGTAAAAGTATAGGATAGTGAATTGTATACATGTATATATTAATTAAGGCTTTTATTTTTTGTGTTGTTGTTGTTGTGAATTGTTGTGAAGGTCGCAAAAAATTGAGTTTATCCCCGTCGGACTGTGGTGATGAAGGGGAGAGCATTTACCGTCGCTATAGAGATGAACCTGGACAGAACTGGAACCGGAAATTGACGGGGAGTGATGAGTCGCTGGCTAAATATGTTGGGATCCGGGATGTCTGTGGGAATAAACGTCTTTGGAAACAACTCATGGCGGAATTTATTGGGACACTTTTCCTTGTTTTGGTGGGTTGTGGGACTTGTATTTCGGGGTGGACACCTGGTTATGCTCCTGGAATGGTTCAAATTGCTCTTGGTTTTGGTCTCACCGTCGCGACAATGGCACAGGTCCCATTTTTTTCCTAATCAGTTAAACATTTACATATCACACACACACACACAGTTATTAAATATTTTATTGAATATAACAGTTAACAATGGTAACAAATAGGCATAATCAAGGGTGACGATATAATAATATTTCCCTATCACTTTCTCAAATGACAATGACACGCAACCGCAACCGCAAGCCCATGGAATATCTCATTAATTTTATTAATTTACGGTGTGACTGCTCGTACAAGGCGGAAGCAAATACTTTATTTCCTACCGTCGTCGTCGTCTGTTTCCGTTTCCGTTTGTACTATAACAATTTCCTTCATTTCAACTTTTCTCATGACATTCCAACATGAAGACTTTTTGCCACCGTGTTTTTAATTCATTAGCACATTCTCATTTCTTTTTGTAATGTCATGTAAGACTGTAGGACGAAGGGGAAATCTTTATCCAGAGTAAATTTTGCAGTTTTCCTACACGTTCATACACAATGTATTTATAAACTTTGCTATATATATTGAAAAGGAAATTATAAAAATGACTCCAAGCAAAATATATGTAAGATACTGTAGTAGTAGTAGTGTTTTTATTGATATAAGGCCGAATGCCTCCTTCAATAGATGTTTTTTTACAAGTTTACAGTCATTTTGTACATAGTATTTATGTAATTTTAAATTCTGGACTTATTTCAGTAAAGTAGTTACAGATTTCTTTTAGATTCTTCTTGCTTGCATTTTCATTCAGAGCTTCCAACCTATGTAAGATACTGTACGGATAATACATATCTGTATTTATGAATTTTGAACAGATTGTAAATTTAAATACAAAATGACGTACATACGTTTCTAGGCAATTACGAAAGGCAATTACTTAAATGATTTAAATAATTTAACTACTTAAATTGTGAGTGCCGAGACTTGCCGACACGGACTTTGTGTTAAATGACTATTGACAATGAAGAAATATTGCAAATATGGCTTTTGTGTATTTATTGAAAAATAATAGAAGATTGAAGATTTGTAATTGATTGATTTATATCGTATATATTGGTCCTTTTGCTATGGATATGTAGGCACTTGGTCATGTGAGTGGTGCTCATCTTAATCCGGCTGTCACGTTGGGTCTCCTTGCGGCTGGCAAGACGAGCTTCCTCAAATCCATCGTGTACATTTTAGCACAGTGTGGTGGAGGGATTTGTGGGGCTGCCATTTTACAGGTGAATTTTACATACTCAAATTAAATCCCCCTGAGGATTACTTTGTACGCCGAAAATTCGCCAGTATATACATGATATATTACAATGAATATGATGAAATGAAATCGTCCTGCTTTACTAACCTTCTCAATGCAGAATGGATCGTATATAGGTTTTGTTATTGTTGCGTATATATCGTACAGATATTTGTATGTGCTCGTGTATTTTTTTTATATTAAGTTTGACCAGAGCTGTTTATGCCATTTTTGTACATTTTCATTTATACACACATACTCAAATACATATGCTAGGCAATTTGGCAATTTTGTATCTGAAATTCTGAAAAGGCAATCGTGATGGAGAGGTATAGAGGAAATCATCGCAGATGTTATTTTTCATATGCCGTGCATGTGTGTGCTTTGTTTTAATCCTTCCCCAATGATAACATGGAAATCCTAATCCGTTCTTCGTACACAAGAACACAATGTTGTTTATATCTGTAGTCAAAGAATTAGGACAAATGAAGAAAAACCTCTGTTCAATTTAATATTTAATCTTTGTACTTTTGTACATATATCGTATTTTTTATAAACATTCTTGACTCATTCCTTCCTCATCGCTCTCGTAGAACTTGATTGGAAAATTGGAAAATTACTATTGAATTACAAAGATGATGGAGTGAATGTTTTTCTTTGGAGGGGGAGGAGGGGGGCAATCAAAGTCCATACATCATCATTGTTCATTATTATTTTCAAGTAAAGAGGTTTAATGGGATGAAAAAAGAAGAAGAAGAAGAAGAGAAAGAAGAGAATGAATGAGCGAGCCATGAGCAATTAAAGACACACCCTACTCCATTCCATTCCATGCCATTATTCCAATGCAATGGGAATATCCTCTACTCTAAACCAGTCACGATACATCAGAGTATTCAGAGTCAGACCTCTCACGTTATATATTTACTCGTCAGTAGTCGGTATATCCCATCTCTCATCGTTGGGATTCTCAATTCTCAACTACTTCACCTCGGCTAGCTCTGTAGCTGTATGACGTCAAAGAGAAATAAATATGATTTGTATTCTCTCTCTCTCTCTCTCTCTCTCTCTCACACAATTTCCGTAATCATGGAAAATGTTTGAGGAAAATGTGCACACACAAACAAAATGGAGAATTCATGAGCTTTACATTAATTTCCCCATTACAGATACGAGAACGATCGCGAAATACATACAAATTGTCAGAATTAATTGAGATGAATCACAATCAAATGTCCATTTACATGTATTCATATTTGCATGTTTGTCTTTCTATGAGAATTCCAGACCATCACACCAACTTCAATTCAAGGGAATTTGGGCATGACCACTTTGAATCCAAAACTGGACCCATTGCAAGGTATACATAATAATAATAATCATATATTAAGCAAAAGGGAAATATTCTATATTTATCGTCATACTGGTGAGCTTTCACAGACATTCATGGACATGCCATGTCCATTTGTATTTAATTTAATGGTTTTTTTTATATGTATTGTAATTCACAGGGATGTTTCTGGAAGCATTGATAACCTTTGTCCTTGTACTGACTGTGTGTGGTGTGTGTGATGACCTCCGAAAAGATATCAAAGGATCAGCGCCATTGGCCATCGGCCTGTCCATTTCAGTCTGTCATCTTATGGCTGTAAGCACAAAGCACTTTATATTAGATCCATATTTAAGATCTGGGATGAATCCTACACACACAGGCGCTTCACATTATACATTTTATGTATTAGCTACACAGATAATTATCGCATATTTGCCTATGCATTTTTTGTGTCCATCTCATGTAGATTCAATACACTGGATCCTCAATGAACCCCGCGAGAACTTTAGGGCCTGCAGTGATTGCAAAAGTGTGGGCTCATCATTGGGTAATCATTTGGTTTTTTTATTCTGTTTTATTTCTTTACAAAGGGAATGTACCTACATGCGATTATTAATAACGTTTTTTTACTATGAAGAGATCACACATTGAGGACATGCGAGTTGGAATGTTTTGACAGTTTCGACAATCTCGAATGTGTAACCTTGACTTTGATGTCAATTGACACATGATGATGAGTGTGGAAGCTGTCCAAAAAATTCCTGGACCAAACTGAATTATGTAATTGGAATTGGAATGGGAGAGACAAGTGGAAAATAGAGATCATATTTAGGATGTTGGTGCAATGGCTCGTGCTATTATGAAATCCGACAGAGTTGTAATACAGGGATGATGTGTGTGGGTGTACACGAGTATGAACTAATCCACATTGTACACAAATGCGGGAATGAAGCAATCGGAAATTATGATTGGATTGACATTGACATTGAGAAGATTTACACTCGAGTCATTATTCGACTTTATGATTTTTGATGACTTATTTTATGGTTCATCAACTTTCATTTTACTTCCCTCCCCGATGAGCATGATCATAAAATTGTACGTGAGAGTTTCGCTGTTTTACTTTACTGTTGAATGCGCTGAAATTCGGCTGAATGCCGAATTCTTCATTGACGAATATACCGTATATATGTAAGATATATGTATAGTGAGCAATGAAAATTGCAATATGGAATAGGAATAGGAGGAATAGGAGGAAGGAATTCCTTGTCGGGATCCAGGATTAGTGTAATTACCCAGAGAGATAGCTTGAACAATATCCGTATCTCTCGTCATCATCATCATGTATATGCAAAACAATTTACTTTATGACCAGATTAAAATTAAATTCCAGCTTGTCCACACAAAAATATCCACATATGTGCATTGAAATTGAATGGTGCCATTGAGAGATGGACGAGGAAAATCCTCAGACGAAACCGACAGTCATTCAGTCATTCAGATTACATGACAAAATTCAATTACTCCTGTACTCTCTGTACAATTCTGAAGTTTGTCATAATACCTCATGCATATATACACACAGGGAAATTGAAAGTCTTTTAACTTTTATGTGCAGGACAGAGGACAGTCGCTTGTCGCTTGTCGCTTGTCGCTCGTCGTTGTCGTTGCTCAACTTCAAGTCAATTTATTATGAGAGACAGATATCGTGGATGTGAGCCATGATATTAATAAATAATAATAATATTTTGTAGATTTACTGGGCTGGTCCCATCCTTGGCGGAATTTCAGCTGGATTTCTCTATCAAGTGAGCTTTAGAGAATCTCTCCAGCATGATGACTAACCACAACTAACGATAAACCTAACCTCAAAACAAAAACGCAATGTACATATGTACACATGAAAACTTCTTCCTTGGTCGTTCCGGATCGTGCGTCACATATGTATTTTTTTTTTCATTATTATCCATTTAATTCTAGCATAATAATTTGTATCATTACCATTTCATTAACATCAATTTAAGTATTTTATTTTTATGCAGGTATATCTGTATTTACGATAGATAACTATTGGAGCAGCAACGATACACTCAAGCTATTATAATTAACTATATATTAGGTAACTAAGTACAATATTTTGAACGACGTAGCATTATTATTCATGTTGTGAGAATGACTGTATGTATGCATGTAAAGGAAGGATATGGATACGATTTAAATACATAATAAACACATTTATCTGTGCGTCGTCTCATTGTATTTACAAAACAAAGTATTAAAGTCTCAGGGGGAAAAGCTTAAACTCTGTTACAATTTACAACTTGATTGGGGGATTTTAGTCAAATCTCCGTGTGTATTCCTCATAAATACATCGTTTGCCTTTAAACATTTAAATCCTCAAATAAATATAGTTGCATCACAAAAACATTGGCAGCAGATCGTCTCGGAACGTCATATTAAAAAAACTGTGGAATCACAGTCAAGGATAATTACCACTCTATTTTTATTTTTATCCTCATATGAACATCTGAATGTATTGTATTTTAAACAAATATTTGTACACAACATCATATTATGATTGTCTAAAACAATCTCGTTTATTGCTTCATTATTCATGTGACATAAAATTCACTTCAAATGACTTCCATTTGAAATGTGTATATAGAAATCAAAACAAAAGAGAACGACTTTGCAAAAAATCATAAAATACAAATTACAACTGACCACCCACAGGTAAAACACGGAAAATTTGGTACAAGGTTGCCGGAGAAATGGGACGGATTTCTTTGTCTTTGGTTCATGTTCATGCACCCGAAATTTTAAATCCCGAATGCGAAAATCCATTTAGATTTTGCTTAACTTTGTATATCTGTATATTTTGAGAAGCGTTTGAATTCCGTATCGATTCCCGAAAGTTGCATTTGCATTTTTTTTTGTGTAGTCTGGAATTGACGTTGCGTTATTGTATGAATTGTATGAAAAATTGATGGATCTCTATTAATGTGAATACGATACGATACCACGAGGAAATGAATGGTTCATTGCCCAACTCATTTGTACATTTGTCCATGTACTCATTTGTTCATTTGTTCATTGAAATCCTCACCAGTGTTTTTCTGTACCATGAAACGTGGTAAAGTGAATCGAAATTGAAAAGACAACAAAAAATAGAGAATGGATAATGGAAAAAAGCATAATAATCCGGACAATTTTTTAGGTTGTAAATGTAAAGAGACGACAGTAAAGAGAGCATGAAATGAAGGGAGAGAGATAATCATACACGGCAAGTCCATTTATCTCGAGACATGCAAAAATCCGACAGCTAAAATTCAGGAATGCATCAAATGCACAACGTCGGTTTCTCTGAATTTGTATAGGTAAGATACATACATACGAGTATATGAACAACTCGGATTCCAAATCGATTCTCCATGTTTTGTTTTTTTCTTCTCTTTATATACGATACCTATATACAAATAGGAAATACAAATATCCGAAGGAGAAGGAATGTGGGAGTATCTGTACATACGAATACGAATAGTTACACTTAGGTACTTACACATAGCGATAATGGGGATGTAAAATAGAGTGAAGAAAATGGAGGAAAATGGTCGGTGAGTTAGTTCAAATAATTTCAAAATCTGCATGTCTACAAAGACACAATGAACTCTTGTGTGTGTACGCAATCTCATTAAATTATAAACTGGAGCTTGTTTCTTTTTTCTCCGTCTATGTACAGATATATGTGTCACTGATTGTGTGTGTATTGGTATTTGTATTTGTGTGTAGTACGAAATAGCAGCTTGATACGATATTTCCATCTAGGCTTTTTTCTAGTGGTGGTCGGTCATGCCGTGTTTAGTTTAACTTTTTTAGACTTTTCTGTGAATTGTGAATTTCTGTAGTTTGTATATAGATTGAGACACGACAACGACAACACAGGAGAGACGCAGGGCATTTTCCATTTTACGCATTTAACATTTTATTTCCTCCGTTTCTGAGCATGTGTTTGTGTTTGAGTCTGTCTGTCTGTTCGTGTGTGTGTGTGTGTTTGAGATTTGGGATATCATTTCGTGTTCATGTGTGCCAAAGCCTAGGTGCCTACTCACTGATATCCAGATACAGGTTTAATGTGCGTGCTAGAATCCGTAATCCATACTTTATTCTTTTTCAATACGAATTTTTCTCAGGTTAAAAAATTCAAAAGGGATATGTAAGTACCTTTATTGTGATATTGTATGTGTACAATTACAAGTAGCAACAACAATCTATCCGTTTCGGTACTATATACTTTGGAAAATAATTCCAAACTCTAAACTCCACACAGACACAGACACACACACACACACACTCCAACTGTACAGGTCTGAGCTCAAACGTATACGTTTACACACTTTTTATATATATCTGTACATAGTGAGGATCGTTCAATAGATTTCTCATACTCTGTTATTTATTCAATTTAAATTCCCTTTTTTTCCCCTTTGGGTTCATTTCATATCCAGCTGAACGAGCAGCTCACCTGTTACGTGTTCTTCTTTAATAATTAATTATATGGTGCAGATTTATTTGGATTGTGGATGGTGGAATGTAAACATATTTAATGAGTCATTATGTAAATCCACTCGATTGCAATTCCGGCGTAGAGACAGATAAATGATAAAAATCTGATTACTTTTTTTGTTTCAATTATTTGAATTTGAGTTCAGACGCAGAAACAACAACCTTTCAAAAGTAAATATGAAAGAAAAATGCCTTTTCTCCTCTGCCTTTGCTTTTGGAATTTTCCTGTGTGTATTTGAAACAAATGGGTTCAAGTCGTTGAAGGAAAATGTAAAAAAACGTTGAGATTAATGAATAATGTGGTTGTTGAAGGATTAAATGACTTGATTACTTAATGGCCACGATAATTGTTACAAGGGATCCTTCCCTGTTTTCCTCTCCATTTTGTATCTACACTACACATTTACCGGTATGCTCTTGGAATGGGACAATACAATATACAATACAATACAATAACGACGACGATGAAAAATGAGCCGCACGTGCTGGTTGAGTTGTGTTGTTGCATGTTTGCATTCACCCCGGGCAAAAAACCATAACAAAATGCAAAAGAACGCACAATATATCTGTATAATTCGCATAGTTCACCACACTCAAATATTTCTATATACATTTTCCACAGGCTTGCGAGTGCTCAAATCTCAAATCCACAATCTAAAATAATTACTCGCATCCCAATTTCCTTCCTATATATTTCCATAAATCCATTTCTTAAGACAAAAACGAATACCAAACAAATTATTCACATTCAATAATACATTAATACAAATACAGGATAAAACGATGATGAAAATCAGAGTCGGAATTTGGAATTCAAAAGTGGTAGAATAAAACAAACAAAACAGAGTTATATTATGACATGACAAATAAATAAGATGAATCATTTGTTGTTGGATTATGATTATGAAGTCGGTCTGTTTCTGTTTCTGTTTCTGGTTTTGATTCTGATTCTGATTCTCATGGTCATAGGGAATTCTTATCCAGGAAATATTCAAGAGAGTCCATTATAACGATGAGTGTCTATCGAATATCGTACTCGTATATCTGATCTGAGTATTTGACTCTTGACTTTCCTTATGCATTACGATTATTATAAGAGTCATACAAATACAAAGTATTACCAAGTATGTAAGGTATATAGAGGGGAAGAGTTTGACTATGACGATATTACTGCATATTACGTATGGTTGAACCATCCTCGTCGTCTTCTTGGTCGGTCCTCGGTCGTCATCGTCTACTTCTCGCTGCTGATGAATAGCCAAGAATGCTGAGAGCCGGAGGGAGTTTTTGTCAAGTCAATAGGGAAAAATATCCATGTTCATAATATGTATATGTTTATGTACATGCACATTGCATAAGCAGAGAACACTGATACAACGAATGTGATGTGATTATGATACAACGAACGATTGTGTAGACATTTTGTTGGCGTTGGATATCTGAATCTGTATAGAGTTGGATTGATAGGAGAGTAAGAAGAAGAAGAAGGAGAAAGATGAGAGGGAAAATGGAAGGGAGAAGAAGAGCAATGGACTGGACGATTCACATTATAAATAGAGTCACTCACATTCACATCTTGTCTTTGAGGTATGAAATGTGTATGAACTGCTTGCTGCACATCCCACATCCAAACATAGCCAAAGCCCGTCATATCACCAATCTGAGCATATCAAAATGTATACAATGCCCTTCCAACTTCCAACTTCCAACACTTTGACTTTTTTCTTCCCTTTATCCATTCTCAATTCATACACAGTTTCAATTACATTACAGCAAAGATAATTCCTTTCGCATATATAAATTCAAATATTATTTTTATTTACCGTACAGTCAGACGATCCAAAGGAAACGTATGATGTCCCAAACTCCAAACATGATGTCAAGGAATATATGTATCTGTACTTTTACTTATTTAAAACATCTCAATAGATTCAGGATTAAATTTTAAATTTAAGGAAGGAGAAAACTGTGATAAGTTGATTTTATGCATGGAAATATTGAAGATATAGGAATGGGAAATGGGAAAAGTATGAGGACATTGGTGGAACACATTTGAGGGTAATTCAATATCAAATATAGGTAATTTAATCAACTTGTCAAGTTTTTTGAGGAGAAAAAGTGTTGAGAGCACATGAAATGTGATCATAACTATATTGCAAGTTTATATGGGAGAGAACTGACGATGAGAGAGAAGGGAAATGGGAACTTTGTGTTTTTTTTTTCGTGTTTTCTGTACAGTCAAATGGGAAGTTTAAAAATGTCCGCCTACAAAGTGAACACACATAAAATGTGAAACATGAGTTTTGAGTGCATTTTATGTCCCATCAAAGAGATTTATTGGAATCATTTGGTTGGTTTTTTTCACAATTTACCATTTACAAGTGGAAGCAAATCATAACAACACTATGCGAGCCCGAGAATCTGAATGAACAGATTTTTTTTCTAACAACTAACCTTCGCCAACTGTGGGACGACTGCATCAGCTGTGATTGACTGAGACAGTAAAGACACTAAAAACTACACGGGAGAGAGAGAGAGAGACAGAGAGAGAGAGAGAGAGAGCGAGAGAGTAAATACTTCCGTAAATACAAAACTGGGAAGCTCAAACTATAACAGAGAAAAAACTCGTGTTGACTTTTAATCTTGACGAAATGTCTCGAGGACTTGATGTGAGCAGTACTTGCATTTTGTTGTTGTGTTTTCATAAAGTCCCAGATGCATTCTTGTAAAATTTCCTCCCAATTATCCTGCTTTTTCTTTGCATTTCCTCATCCAGTTGACTCTCTATTATGCGATGCAGGCTGCACTCACACTCTGAATGAATAATGGGAACAGATGCAACTTCAAACTTCCCGTGATTTATACTGATAATGAATTAGTTTAATCCAAAGTCCCAAAAATATTTGACGACAGAAAAAAAACACATGGAAAATAATAACAAGAAAAGAAGCTTGCAGATTCTAAATAAAATAATTAGCTCAGCATACATTATTAAACAATTATTTGTCAACTGTTTGTACCTACATTATACAAACAAACATGCAATTGAATGCAACTGCACAAAAAATCTAGATCACTCCCAAAAGGAATCAAGCTAAAGCAAATCATGCCGTATGTACCTATGCCTATATACATGTGCAATATATATGTGCATACGGATAAATTCACTTGCAAAAATAGCTCACTGCAAACAACTGCATTTAATTCAACATTCAACATTCAACTCTCAAAACGTCATTATCAAATTACAAAGGACGTGAGTGAATTATTTCTCTCACTCCTTCGTTAATTCTGACTGACATGAAATCGCCAGAGGGTTTTTATACTTATTTGTTTGTTTACATTGTGCAAAATCCCGACAAAAAATAAGGATATATTAGATTTTTAAAATCTCTCAAGCTCCTCGTTTTCATTTGTTCTATTTCTGGAAGGACTAAAAAAACTAATGATAAGAAAAGAAGAAGTATTAATGCCATGCACGAATTGTAATTAGAACGACACATAAATACATATGCTTATGATTCACATTTCACTGTATACCATCATTCTACTGAAATATCCGAATGAGTTGAGTGTTGAGTTTTGAGTTCCTTTCCTACTTCAGTATATGGAGAGAATGATGATATAAAAAAGTCCCAAGGGTTTCCACGAAACATTCCGGGAATCTCGGATTCTTGGAATTACTTAATTACATAGTGAAATAAAGGTAAGTATAATTGGAATGGGATGAATTGGAATTGGATATTCAGAAAAAGATCTGGGTCACGCCCACGCGACTATTCCAAATAAAAATTTACGGTAATTTAAAATTCATGGAATTGAGAAGAAACCAACAGTTTTTTCAATTGGAGTTTGTCAAAAACAATAAATACACATGTGTTGGGAAATCAGTCCAATAATTTTGTTCACACACAGACACAGACATCAGACATCATTTTGTAACTCTCTGTATTTTTGTATAGGAAAACTTTGAGGATTCCAGGAAATTCCTGATTCGTACGGACAACAGAGGAGCCCATTAACAGGGTGTAGTTAATAATTGGTTTGATTGTGATATTCATATACCTATTTGTGATTGTATGAAAAGATATGACGGGGAAGTGTTGTGGATTGTGGATAAATACTGGATATGGAAAATAAGAATGTGACATTTGGGACGACAGTGAAAACGGAAATATCTTATGTACAGATATATACCTATACATTTTATTTTTGTTGAAGAAAATGACAGACGGATTTCAAGGTGGATGAGTCGGATTGCGTGTGCAACCGAACCAAACAAACCAAACTAAACCATGCAAAGTATGGAACGGACTTGAGTCTCTCCTGTCATAGTCATTTCATGTATTAACTTTGTGAGGAGCAGTGGTAAGTGGTAAAACTACACAGTACACACACACCAAGTAGCTAGTATGGTGATGGTGAGTCGGTGTTGTCAGAATCCAAGTTAATTTGCATGATGTCTCTACTCTACTCTACTACCGACCAAACCGACAATAAAACTTTGCATTTCTGAGTAGACAGTATATAGGTATATATATTTAGACACCAGAAAACTCCACATGCAAAACGAAGGAGAATATTTTAACAAATAAAAATAAAGTACGATACAAATGGAGTACAACATGGGTATTGGGTATACAAATTTGGAGCTATTTAAATGCAGTCTTTTCCATTCTCTCTCTTTCGCGTTGACATATCTGTAATATGTAAACATATGTATAAAAGCATGTATATGAGTTTGACAGGGAATTGCGGCATCTCCATATTTACTGATGATATGAGTCCTCGATGAGTATGAGTATTACCAAATGCAAAAAAAAAACCGTATTGAAAGACTGTTTACTATTTGTCCGAGTAAATATGGAGAATGGAGACTAACTACTAACTACACGCTAAATACTAATTAGAATGTACAGATGCACAGTATACAAGATACAAGGAAAAGACATATCGTACAAAGAAACAATTGATGGTTGGAATAAGTTGAAAAAGTTTTCCAAAGTCATAACGAATAACGAACAAGCCATATTAATATGAGAGTTGTCTCCAGAGACCAGAGTATCTACATTTCTAGTCATTTCTACATACGATACATTCTAGTAGAATGATTCTACACACAACAAACATTCTACAGCTATACGCGATACGCTGTGTATATTGTATTGTATTGTATTGTGATGGTACATACATAGTGGGTATTCGGAACGCACCAAGAGAAAAGATTTATACATACGTTTGGTAGGAGAGAGATTCAGAGTAGAGTATATAGAGAGAGTATACATAATACATGGAGAGAGTGAGTGGAAGGTAGAGGAGGTTCTTTATAAAACGCCAACGACTTCACCAACCCTTCCCCATTCTCAAATCATACACACGACAGAATCCACGCACTCAATCCACAGCTCTTTCTCATAGTTTTTCCTCAGTTCTCACTTCAACCCTTTTTATTTTTCATTTTCGTTTTCCCTTCATCCATCTCTCGTTGTTGTTCCATCGTTTTTTTTTTGATATTCGCGACTTTGTGATTCCCAACAAAATAAAACAAAACAAAAAGTGTTCATCAATTTTATATTATAATTATTATCAATAATCAAAGATAACTTCAGATAAAAAAAAATGGGGCAAAAAGTAGATGACATCGTTGGATTGTCGGAATTGAAAGAAAGTCGAGCACCATTGTTGAAGGCTTTGGTAGCGGAATTTATTGGGACACTCATGCTCGTTTTCATGGGATGTGGTGCGGCAGTGGCTGGGATTAATGGTGGTGGAGTCGTCGATGGAAAAGCTACCAGTGCCTTCATTACACAAGTTGCTCTCACATTCGGTTTGGTCGTCGCTGCCATGGCTCAGGTAATTATTAATTACCAATTAACAATACCTTGTTTTTGACAATTATCTCCAATATTATTAAAAATCAATCAGATTCAGAATCAGCCGGAGGCAAATTCTTTTGTCTCAAGTCTCAAGTGCATTTCCGTGAGAATCTTGATGCATTCAACGTCATGAACTTAAAATGTCAGTAGTCTGGACAATGAGAATTAGAGTCAAGAACCATCAAGACAAGTAGAAAAAGCAAAGGACACGAGGAATTTTAGTACTATGTATTATTATTTTGTATTTGTAAAGCTTGTACATATTTGACATAATCAAACATGTTGAACTTGTATTTACGAACACACTTGATTTTGATTTCAATTCATTTTTTCAAAGGCATTTATCGTCATTGACTTTGACGATTATAGTCGGGGAAAAGGAGGAGGTTGGATTTTAACATGAACAAGCTTAACTTTAATTTAATTGACTGTAAATAATTTTGATACTACTGTGTACTGTGGTGTGCTCTCTTGTACTTGTACTCTGAAGGCCGTTTTTTTTCACAAATATTTTCTACAATGCATATCCACACTATATACAGATATTCAACACACACACTGAGAATGACAACATAGGAAAAGAACCGTATGTCGTTGACTATTCAAATTATGATGAACCAATAAAATAAAATTTATCAACGGTAGACACACATATTTAAAAAAAAACTCCATTTCATTCTGGGTGTAATTGAACCACCAAACCAAGGTTACGAGTCTGCCAATTGATAAACAGTAAAAATAGACAAAAATATCTGTAGAAATATATAGAAAAGGAAAAGGAAATTTCACATTACAAAATCGAAAATAGAAATACATATACAAGAAAATAACTATATAGCTTCATTGCACAAGCTCCATTTCGGAATTTGGTTCTATCTACAATCTACAGTATCTGTCCTTACGCTTGCATAATTTGTGTAATTTGTACATTACATTTTGTACATGTGGACCAGGAATTTAAAATTCCAGAATTTCTGCTCATTTTTTTTTTTAAAGGGAAAAATTAAATGGAATTTGCAGAGTGCAATGCAGCAGCTCATTTTCATTTTCCAGTTGGCCATATACCACAAAAAAATACATACACACACAATTTGTAACAATTTACCAATTAAGACGGAACTAGTCGGCATTTCACAATTAATTTCCATATTCTTGTGTAGGTACAGTCTAAAAACGAGCATGTTTTTAATGCGGACGATAAGAATGATTCACACACACACACACACACATACAACTATACACCTTCCCTCCATGTACACATTGTACACAATTCCAGAGAGTTGTATTTTCATGAGGAAGGGCAAATGTTTGGAATGTGTACGGAGAGGAACATGCTAATGATCGTGAGCGCGATATATCGCGATATTACATATTATATACGTGCGTTTTTACTTTCAAACAAAATGATTGATCATTTTCAAGCAAGAGCAAGTGGAGGAAAACATGTAATGTAATGTCGCATATTGTTGTATATATCGTATCTGTGTGTGTATGTGTGTGTGTGTGGTAGTAATAGTAAATGAGAATGTTGACATAAGAGAAGGTTGATCAAAGAATACCAAGTGTTGGAATAGTGTATGGAGTTAGTATAGTAGAGAGTAGAGAGTGACTGGAAAGTGGTAGTCAAGTCAAATTCAAATTCAAATCCAAATACATATAGGTGAAAAAAGTGTGGATGGATGACGGCCTTAAGTCAACAATGTACAAATTCTCTCAATGTTCAAGAGACAACAAGATCAATTATTTCATGTTCATTATTTCTACTTGAATTTCAACTTCAACCACCACAATTATCCACATGTGAATGTGAATGTGTGGACAAACTGGAGGGAGCGAGAGAAAGAGAGAGAGAGAGAGAAAATGAAGATTGAGCGACTCACTCAATTCTCTCAATTCTCAATTCTCAATTCTGAATGCACATTTAATATTTCCTTTTGGATTTTTTTCAAACAGTGGGCAGACCCAGGCCTAAATGCTCTTATACACATAGTCTATACATGTACATGTATATGCACTTGTGAACTCTCCATCTTGAATTTGAATTAAGTTGAGAGAGAATAATTGTGAACCCTCCCTTCAATCTTCAATGTATTATTGGATGGTCTGTGGAGATGCAGTATCTATAGTAAATTGTGAGCATTTGAGCAATTGCCACTCTCGTATCTCTCTCTCTCTCTCTCTCTTTCTCCCCCATCAACATCAACATCAACATCAAAATCAACACGGTCAGTCACAAACTTGACAGTGCAAACTGCAACACCGACGCCATTTAAGTAGCTTCAATGTGTAATTGAAAACGACAAAGCAAAGAGCCATTTCATATCCCACGAAATTATATATACTAGACAATTTTTATTACCAAGCCAAGCCAGTTCTCTTTCGTCTCGTCCACTCCAGATTAATCCAAACAATCAACTCTGAAAAATATAGATTCAATCTACATTTTAAATAAGTATATTTCTCCTTCTATCTCCATTCTCTCAATATCCATAATGGAATAATGAATAATGACGACAGTGTACATAATATAATACACATTTGGATGAAAACGAAAACGAAAACGAAAATGAACGTTTGTTTGTAACAGAGGGAGAGAGAGAGAAATGTGGACAATGTGAATTTGTATAGAAAATGTCTATCATGTGTGGTGATTGAAAATTGCAAAATGGGAATGGAAAATGGTGAATTCATCTTCCTGCATGAGCTGTCACTGTCATTGTCATTGTGTGTCTGTGTTATGACAAGATCAAGTTCATGATCACGTTCTCAAATGCCCAAATGCACTCTACATGAAAGTCATGGTGGTACTTGAATGTGCAATTTAAAACAAACAGATTAATTAAGCTCACCTAAAGTTTGTGTTGCAGTAAAACTCAAAGGACATGGAAACAGAACGACAGAGAATGAACGTCCCATATATCTTATTTTATTGTAATGTTTTTCATGAGCACACAAACGACAAGGGGGAAAAGTTTGCATCTTTATTTATTTAAACTAAAAGCGTGCAGAATTGAGGATTGAGGAGGGAAACATCATGTAGTTATCGTGTATGCAAAGTCAACACAGATAGTCAACGTCATTCGTATGTATAACAAAAAAAACTCTTTTGAGCTTATGGTAAAGATAAATAGAGATATGCGTTATGTTTTGTTGTATCTGTATCGTATGAGAGGCAGCAGTATAGTCGTAGCAGTAGCAGCAGCAGCCGAGGAGGAGTGAGTAGAAGTTGAAACAGTCACAACAAATATATAACAACAATGAGAATGTAACACACAGTGCAATTTACAAGATTTTATGAGCTTTTGATGAGAACCTTCACACCTCATAGTACTCATAGTACTTTAACAAATTTATCATATAGTTGCAACGATATTTGATATGTTGTGAATTGGAAATTGTGACAGAGTCATGACCTTCTAATAGTTGCTCTCTTGTTCAATAAGAAAACGAGACATTTGAACATTTGAACAATTACGTCTCAATTTGTTTTTCAACTTCTCCTCATTTGCTCTTTGTTGGGAACGTTTTTTGGAGTATAGTGTATACAAATGAGAAATTGGATTGTGAGGAAAGAAGTTTGAGATGAAACTGATCAAGATTAAGGGAATTTACAATTTAATTCACCAAATTTAAGCTCCTCGTTTTCATGTCCAGTCTGAATCTGAGTCAAAATGTATATCGTATACAATAGAAAATAAACAATAAATATATAGAAATGTGATAAAAACAACAATAAGAATCTTATATTTACATAGTTAAATGAATATCCTTGAGACTCCATTGAAATTCAGAGTATGCAGAGAAAAACTACGTAATAAAGTAAAAATACCTACAACAAACTACAGTTTACAACCGTGGATAAAAAAACATTGCGTAAGACTCAGGAAATATATATATATATGTCGACGACTATCGTGAACATGTAGAGACAATGTCTGTACTATATCTGTGTCCACTGTACAATGAGAAAATTAAGAATGAAGAAAAGGAAACTTTTAATTTGAATTCTGATGGAAAGCATCCGTTTGGTTATTCTTGTGCTCTCGTCGTCTCTTCTCTCTCTCAACTCCCAAAGGATATGAAGATGGATAAAAAAAACTTGAGGATTTTTTTCATGTGAATATTTTTTCATCATAAAGTTTTCTTTTTCACGATGGTCATCAGTTTTTGTGATAGAAAGAGTTGAGATGAGACAGGCGATAGCTGATGAAACGTTGTCATTTTATTAATGTGAACGTGCTTCACAGAGTTCGTTCCTCAAAAAAAAATGTATGCGTGCACTCAATATTTGAACAATTTTAATTGAACCTTCCCATTTTCCCCTGTGCATAATTCATAATTCAGCATGTACAAAATACAATTTGTATTCATCCAGTTTCAAATTCCTCGACGTACGATAGTTTGTCTTTTTATTCACTTTCCTTTGTCTTAACTCATCATATTATGGATTGTGCAATGATTTGAGAAAAAACTCCTGTAAACACAGACAGTCAAAATTCACATTCATGACTTCATGAGGACAAGGAAGTAAATTCACTATGTCCATACATGTATTTGAAGTTGCTGGACCTTTATCTGCTGTTCTCCGTATTTGCCGTTGATATACCTACGAATACGAAATCACGAAAATGCGTGAGAAGTTATAGGAAATGGACATTGCATTGGGAAATGCGGATGAATCGCAAAGCCGTTTGTCTACGCACTTTTCTCCATGAGGTCAATAAACAACGTTACAAAAAAGAAATAGGCAACTCATATGGAGTCCAAATCATTGCAGTTTCTACGCGTATTTTGGATTTTTTGCCGTTTTGACGTCATGGGTTGATTTGCATAATTTAAATGTTGTTGTTTTTGTTTTCGTTGTGGATTTGTGTTGGAAAGACGCTGGATGAGAATAAGAAAGAGAAACGGGTTTAGACTTGATGACTCATTCCCCCCAACGACATGACATATACACAGATAGATTTCTTAGAACCAAGAATGCAGGTCATTTTAATTGTACTCCACATCGTCGTCAACTATAGTAAGATATATACACACTGCATGCAAAGCATGATGATGTCAACTTTTTCTTTAAAAAACGTACATTTTCTCGACCATGCGATTGACTACATCAGTATAGAAAGAATGAAAAACCACATGGGTTTTGTTTTTGTAATCTGCCATGCGTCACTGTCACTGTCAGAGTCAGATTACGATAAACGATAAGTGACCTGTGTGATTACTTGAACATTTTTGCATTAAAAAAAATCCAGAATCCAGTCACGTCGTATTGTTGTCTACATTTCCCCTTTTTGTCTTCCTTATATATATTTATTCTTCTCGATAATATCTAATTTCAATAATTATTACTTATACGCACTAATATATTTCTCTGTAATTTGTGACGAACTCGGAAGGTTTTTGTTTGCTCTTACAATGATAGTTTTCGTCTTTTGTTTACATTTGTAAGGCTTTTTGTGTGACTCACAAATAAGCATAAAGGCGAGTACTAAGGAATTTTTTTGAGATTAGCTAGAAAAATTGGAACGCTTATTTGAGTTAAGACCTGTGAGTCGAGGTAAATTATTGTGATGAGAAATACTGATTGGATTATAAATTGAGTGGAATCTTGGGAAGTGTTGAGAATGATCTAAATATCTAAATATTTCCAGAATCCAAAGATTTTTCATGTTTTGCTTCTTTGTATTTAAGTAGTAAGTTTGCATAAATTCCTCTGGGGAAATGATGTGAAAATCTAGATATTTGGTGCAAATCCAAGGAATCCAAATAACCTGTTTCATCCGCCGTGTATAAATTGACTGCCCACATTTGAGATTGAGATGTGTGGGGATTGGTGGGTGGATGGATGTAAAAATTGTTTAGTGCAATTTAAAACCAAGATAAAAAAGGATGAAGACTAGAGCTAGAGCAGTCCGCACATTTGTTGTGACTGTGTGTATCTTTTCCATTGAGAGTATACATTTTATACATACGATAGAGATTAAAAATAAGGAAATCATCGTCACCTCTTGACCTCAAATCTCCCTTCCACGTCCATAGATTGAATAATAATGATACGCAATGGAATCAAGTTTCAAAATTCTTGTTACGATAATCAGTAATCAGTGATTAATTCTGTATTATGTACATATTTGGAGGTTTTTTTTTATGCATGTTAAATCTTTCCATTTCACTCGTGTTGACTATCATTTGTTTAACTCTCATTGACTCGGTTTTGGTGTCCTCATCTAAAATAGTCTCAAATCCTAATTTCTAAATGACATTTGTCATATTTTCAGTTTTCAGTATACATATACATATGTATTGATATTATTAATTTTAGGTATTAGTATTAGTTATTGATCGTTAAGTGAAAACGATCTCACTGGCTGCTCCACATCTCTCGAATCTCAAATTGCATCCAAGTATTCCAAGTACATATACCTATAATAAATACATGGAATTTTATGATTTTTTAAGTATGTGATCCCGAACAAAGTTTATCTCATGACAAGATTTGGAGACATTAAATATTAAATAGGGATTACTTACGAGAGAGAGAAAGAGAGAACACATCACAGCGTCGTCTTCGCCTGTGCCTACTGGAATCATTTTATTGTGAGCCATTAAATTTTATGTGACGCCTTGAGAAATATTATTTTGATCATTAAATGAGGATAATTGAGACATGTCCATCTCCTGTCTCTTTCTCTTTCTCCTCAAGAGTCACCATTTAATTTACGGCCATATATAATGTAGCGTGTATGGCCGTCCAAGCAGATAAGTATACACGAATGCAAATGTAGTAAACTAATTATCCACATATACCTACACACATAAATACCAAATACAAATGGGGGCTCATTCATTGAACTCTTTTGTTTCCGAATCAAATGCCACACTATAGATAAAATAGAGCACTGACATTATCACAATCGTTATATCACAACCTCTTAATTTAAGAGGCGTGATCCAATCCAACATATTCAACTCTGTTCAAATTACAAAGTATATTTTATTCCAAAATCTTATCAACACTCCAAATACTAAATGACGAAACCGTTAAGAAAAGGGACCACAGCAGAGTCCACATTTTTAATAGGGAATCGTAAATTCTATTCAGATTTGTCTTCTTACAAGGCTAATGGAAGGATTTCAGAATGCTAAATATGAATTTACAGCACAATTAAATTAAATTGAGTAATCCCTAATGGAATGAGGAACGATTGAGCTACAGACTACAGAACAAATCCTAAATTCCCTTTTGATATGTCATTCAATATGTTTTTGTTTTTTGAAGGGATGGCCAATTAAATGCACAAAATATGTTGTGTCATTCTTATTCTTGTTTATTCTCAAAACAATATTTTCATGGACAATTTGGGAATTTTTATTTTTTAAGATTGCCCATCCTTTTTGTCTTGACTATATAATGCAAAATAATTTCGAATTTATGCATATCATAAACTTGCACGTCCATGGACATGAAAATAATGATGACAGAGCAATAAAGTGGCGTACAAACTACAAACAAGAACAACACTGAATACAGAACACGACAAATAATTTTATTACTTGGTTATTTTTGATTTTGCACAGTACTTGTTGTAACGTGCGAGTAATGGATTTTCGTCAAGTTTACTCAAAGTTACATCATTGTTGTTATTTATTTGGGGAGAGGATCTTTGGATTGTAAATACTTTTGAATCATTTTAGTTTTAGTCTAAAAGTTTCCTTTTGAGAGTTTCATTTAAATGTTTGTTTGGGATTTTGATTGGACATATGTTCCGCATTTGCTTCCAAATTCTATAGTTATCACGTACATGTGATAACTAGAGCAGCACCCTTTGCGGTGTATTAGCACACACTCTATAATTATTTATTTTTTGGTGGTGAATCAATTAAAAGCTGTATACAAATCTTGTATATCGTGTACATGTCATGATTTTTGCATGAGATAATTTAAGGAAACGTCTCACGTCTTGACAAGTCCAAAAATATTCATTGGATGAGTGCATTTTGTAATTGAGAACTGGAAATCCTGGAGTATACGTACACGTTTTGTAACATTATTCATTATCAAGTGATATATATAGCAGAGGGATTTTTGTGAAGCCTTGATAGCAAACTCCACGGCACTGGAAAATTACTGGTTCTCCTATATATATTTACATAAAAATGTAAATGAGGAAAAGTCAATGACAAAAACTACAGTTTCGTATGGGATTCAGAATCTGAATTAACACGATATGAAAAATGTGAAATGTGGAGCTCTTCTGATTTTCTCACGCTCCTCTGATTTCCTTAATTGATGTTTACGCGTAGAATGGAGCATGTCCTTTATTATTATTCTTGTGTGCTATACCTGGAAACCCAGAAACATCTACATTAAACACCTATTTACAATGTCTTTACATTCTCAATTACTGATATGTATGTATATTTTTATACTTATAATCGTTTCTCTCTTTCCTTTTTTTTGTGACTGCATATATATTGGCGTTGTCTTTTGTTGACGTTCTTCGCCTCTGTCCACATTCATTGACATTCATTTTCCTTTTGTCGTCGTTTTCATCTTTGGTCTTTCGTCCTTTTTGGTCCGCATAAAAAATCTATTAATTACGTTTTTGCCTCAGGATAATCATCACAGTTCCCACAAACACTTTTTTGTTTTGGTTTGTTTGTTTTTTTTCCCTCTTTACTGTATTGACATTCAAATCCTGCTCTGTAAAAGGCATAGCTTGAGTGATCAGGGTCGAAATTTTCATATACAGGCAAACGAAATGGTGATAGAAGAGAGAGAGAGAGAGAGAGAGAGAGAGAGAGAGAGAGAGAGAGAAAAAATGTTTCCAATGATTTTAAATTGTCGTTTAAGTTGACCATTAGTGGCCAATTCTTTTTTTTTGTCTTGTTCCTCCGACGGTTAGTCTCAATTGAAAATCAAATTAGCAATTGAATTGGTTTGGTTATTTTTTTTAATACGGAGGGAAATATTCAATGAGGCAAAGTTGAAGTTGAAGACTCTTGGCTAAAATAGCTTCTACTTGTACAAAACAATTTACAATCTGAATAAGAACTACTATATAATTTGCTTAAAATCCTAATGGGAGAAGAATGACGGGGCAGAAATGAGAGAAGATGAAAATGAAAACGAAAATTTATTGTTATATAAGGTAGTGAATTGTAGATTGGAACTCTAGACGAGTATTAGGAATAAATAAATGAATAAATATCCATGACCAATCCACGGTCTGTCTTTTTTACAAGAAGAACCAAAAAGACAACGACGACGACGACGAGATTTTCATTGAAGACAAACAAATGTTGTCCAGGTGTGTTATCCAAATCCAACGACGTGTGATAATCCACAGTCAAAAATATGCGTATCAGTAGTCAATGTATTTCTATTTGCATGTGCTCTCAAGATTTGAAGCAAAAAATGTGATGTAGAAATTGAGTGACTGTGGGATTTTTGCAAGTTTATGTATACATTTTGTCATTGCGTCAAACAAATCGTTCAACCAGAGCATTGAAATTCAAAGTCAATGGACATATGTAGAAAATCTAAATCCAAAATGTTTTTTTGAATTCCTCAAACCCAAAACTGCTCAACTACTGACTACTGACCTTGATCTCATGAAAAAATGAAACTTCCATTCTTTTTTGACCACATTTTCATTTTCTATCTGTATATACGTCAAATGAAAATACTTCATTCAGATTCAGACTTGACAATGAGGTGTTTTTTATGTACATTGTATACGATATATACAAAGTAATTTGGGAACTTGGAGGAATAATGAATAACAAACGCGGATTTCTTGTTGAGATTTAGCAAAAGAGAACATGTCACATGCAGGGGTTTAGAATTAGATTTTTTACTGTATTATTATGCTGTATGTACATTGTATCTGTAATATTGTAAATAACAAATGAAATGGGATGAAGAAAATGTGGGCAAGTGAGAAGTTATATCTGTACAGATAAAATATGAGTATGAATATAAAATTAAATGGTAGATTTGAAATCACACCCTCATGAATAACATGTACGATATTCTCGTATCTGTATCTGTAAAAAAAATGTAGTTGGAATCTGGGGATTACACAAGAAATTTGAAATAATGAGCATAAATGAAATGTTGATGGTGAAGAGGTACATAGAGAATGCAGCTGGGAACGATTTTGCAGCATTTCTTTCTTTTGAGGTTCAAGCAAATCTGAGCTGTTTTTTTCTTCTTCTTCTTCGTCGTCGTCGTCGTCTTTTTCTACACACTGTCACTCACAATTCACATTTTGCAATCTTACAATGTCAACCGCCATGAAACGAAAGGAATCAAAACGTGTTCAGTTCAGTTCCTCCGTTGACAAAAAAGACTCTCTCGTAAACAATGTCTCTGGCTATTTATATTTTTACACATTGTAAATATAATCCAAATTGTTGTTTATTGCCACTATTATATTCTATTAATCCTCCACCCAACTCCCAAATACTCTCCATCTCATCCTCAATAAAGCCTTGCACAAAGTACAACATTTGGCACAAAAACTCTCTCTCTCACACACACACACACACGCACACACACACTCACGCATAAAAGGAACAGACTATGTATACAAAAAGTACAAATACAAAGCAAGAACGAGGAAAAAAATCTCAGGGATTAAAAAATGCAAACTACGTTGACGATGTGAAATGTGAATGTAGATGTGGGATTCAGATTACTCCATGTCATTTATACAGTCGGGGAGATGGTGAGATAATGTGTGTTTGTATTTAGATATTCATGAACAAATTGGCAACGATTACTAACATTAAACATATAAACTCTCTTGACTCTTTTGACTCTGAGTTTTGTTTAGAATCTCCACGATAAATGCGTTCACTTGAGAATCTGGCATTTTATGTGTTTATTCATATATGTAATGACTATTTTTATATGCTCATATTGCTCATGTGGAATTTTTTGATTGGATTTGTTTTTAGGCAATTGGTCACGTGAGTGGTGGACATATAAATCCAGCTGTAACTCTTGGGTAAAAACCTGACACTAATTTCCTTATATACGGATTTCATCGATGAGTTTTGTATTAAATTGTTAATTGTTCATAGTTAATATGAATTGGTTTCATTTCGTTTCATTTCAGTGTGATGGTGGCAGGACAAATGAGCATTCTACGTGGAGTTTTGTACATGATTTCACAGTACTTGGGTGGAATTGCTGGAGCTGCACTTCTCAAGGTAATCCCCATCCATATATAATTTCAATAAAACCTCCTCTTAAATTTAATTATTATTGTTATTGTTATTTGGGATTTGGTATTTTTGATCCCATTCGAGTAGAGAGAGTTTGATGTTTTATTTAATGGTGGGGAAATATCTGTAGAAATGAGATCAGGAGGGAAATTTCCACTGCTGACATGTCTAAATAATGTTTGATTTTTTACTATTTATTAGTCGTTGCATGACTATGAGTATCGTATCTGTTCACACAGACACACAAATAGTTTGACTGTGTGTGCCTACGGCTTATGCGAGCTGTGTGAATGTGAATATATGTATTTAATGGATTTGTATGTCATTGGGATTTATGGCCGAGTTAACCAAGGGAGTATTGACTATGGCTCTGTTCAAACAATTCTTGACGGTTGACGCGCATATTTAGAATATCATTTAGAGCCCCTCGTACAATTTACAATCGTAGAAGATTCCCAGACACATTGTAGCATTTCCCATCGTACCTATTTACGATGGCTGCAAAATAAAATAATAACATAACGACTCCTGTTTCAATTTTCACATTTTTTTAACTAACTGTTCTTTCTTTATAAATGCATGATCTAAGTAGTTGAGTAGCTGAGTAGCTGAGTTGGTAATTAAAAACTCAAATACAGATAAAGAAAATAAGGCTCTCGTGTTCATAGTGTGTAAACGTCATTCATATGCGTCAATTTAATTGAAGCTTTTTGTAGAAACAAATTGAAAGTTACAGTCGATATGTGATAAATTCCAATAGAGTTTTGAGTGTGAAGGTGATGAAAAAAAGGAGCTACAGCAAGAAAAAATATCAATATGTATATGTATAGAATTTTAATTGCGTATAGATTGTGTGAAGCGGGAAATGAGTAAGCAGAATGGAGTGCCTTTTTCTTTTTAGTGTTCAGTGTACAGGAAAAGATGAGAAGGATCCAAATCAAATCAAAACAAAGGGACGTTGAGGATAAAAAAAAGATTTTGAGAACTTCAAAAGGCTTTTACATGGATAAAACGATAGGAAATTTGTTCCTTTTTTCGGTTATAATGTTTCAATGTATTTTTATATACTTTTAGATCGTTGTGTGTGTGTGTACATTTACGTTTGGTATTGTAGAATGTGGGACCGTTGCGTTGGGGGAAGGAAATTAAAAAAAGCCTGTAGGTGATCGCCTCGAGTGATCACTAAAGAGAGGGAAAAACTGTCTGAATTACAGATATTTTCTGGTTGTGAACAAGATAAAAAATATATATATATACATATACTTATATACGGAGACGCCCTTTGATGAGATGTAAGTTGAGAGTTTATTTAAGAGAGATTCTCAACTGTTAGTTCGGCGATGGTCGTTATAGAAGGAAGAAATAAAAGATTGAATTTTTTTTTCTCGGTGTGAGTACAAGAAAGTACGAGTAACTGAATGCAGATATAATAAGGAAAGGAAAGGGTGAGTGTGAAAGAGATTGAGGAAGGCACTGTACATTGACTGTACCTATATTTATATTCACATGTGTGTGCATCTTGATTGTGTACGTACATACATGTATCAAAACCCGAACCAAAAAAGTAACAAAGTCCTAACTGGCAACTGGATAAAAGTAAGAAATCAAGTCAAGTGAGAGATCTCACAAAGGAGAACTGCTGCAAAAGGATGATCCTGATGTTGCTGTTGCTGCTGCTTCTACAATTCTACATGCACTTGACTTCCAATGACTATTCACAGGGACTTGAAGGTCTCTTTTTCGTTTCTTAAAGGCCAGATCTGGTTCTAAGGTTCTAACGCTCAGCATTCCACTATATAGTATATAGGTAGTACCTATTAGGTACAACAATCAAGGCAAAAGTGAACAATATCAAAAGGCTTTTCAATCTTATTGTTAATGTACTCAAGTTGCGATACATGAGCAGACAATATATCTGTGTGTAGTGAACCATTGCGTAATGATGATAGTAATTTAATAATAATGAAATGGATCCCGACACTCTTCCCATTGCTTTGACCACAAATCTGTGTAATATTTCAATATGGCTATATGTAGATGTACTTGCATTGTGACAAGTCTCATTATTCCCCTGCTGTAATACCTTTTGTGACTAAAATGGAAATGGGAATTAAAATGATGAGTGTCCCATATATTCATGAAGGACTTTGACTTTTTAAAAAAGGAGAATAAGAATAATTTATTAGTATGATGGGAATTCTCGTCAAAAGCAGGGAATAGAAATTTAAGCCATGTCACAGTATTTTCAATGGGGAAAAAAGGAGAGTTCTGAATAAGCTTTGATTCTGATTGAATGATGCAAGCACATGTGTGCGAGCGGTGTGTAAGTACAGATATTTCTTATACGTATGTAGTTGGTGCAACAGTGTAACTGGGCATATATATAGGATTCAGAATCATAAGTATCGCCATCGCCTGTCCGTTAAGTGTCCTTGAGAGGCCATTAAAGTCCATGCAATCACTACCTCAATGATTCCCGTGGAGTCACTAATTTCATTTAATTAATTACTCTTTGTAACTTTTATCGTGTCCAGTCACTTCATTTCCCTCTCCATATTATATTTTACCCCTCTGCACAACATGTGCCAGAACTTTTAGTCTAAATCTGTAGATTGCATGCGACCTCAATTATTTTATTGAATCAATTTCCCCATATACCCATAAGCCATCCCGATCTCTCTCTCTCTCTCTTTCTCATTGAATTAAACAAATTATTTCCTCATCCTCGCATTGCACAATTTCGTGAAAACCTTACACAAATTTCTCATCTGATTGCATGTAAAATGTGAATGTGAATGAACTGCTTTTTCTCACAGTCCACAAACACGCATTTGCTTTTCTTGCAACTCGGGCTTTATAAATAGATTGTGTGAGGATTCTCAATAATAATAATAACATAAAGAAATTAATGAATGCATTTCTCAATTTCGTATTGACTATAGTCTAATGAATTGAGCAGAATGTTACCTGAGAACATTGCACAATTTTCCACCGTTTTACTAATGAATTTGATTTTTTGATTTGTTTGATTGAATTTTTAGGCTGCCACTCCTGACAAGTTCAATCCCGCCAGTTTGGGTCTCGGAGGAAATGCCTTGGCTACAGGTGTGTCACCCGTTCAAGGATTCTTGGTTGAGGCGATGGTCACTTTCTTACTTGTCATCGTTGTCTTTGGTTGTTGTGACAGTCGTCGGGATGATGTCAAAGGTAAAAAAAACTTAATAAATATTTACTATATTCACAAAATACTCCACAACGTTTTAGACACATATGTTTTGATCATGAAATTCCCAACGAATGTGGTATAGTAATAAAAAAATATATGTCATTTGTTTGATTTCAGGGTCGGTTCCACTTGCCATTGGACTCACTGTCGGCATTTCTCATTTAGTTTCCGTAAGTCTCATTAAATTTTTCTACCGTTACCCACAGTACAATCATTAAATCCATTGATCTAAATTTCAAATTATTTATTACCTGTATAACAGTTGTAATGAATGTTTTTTTAAATATATTTTTCTATCCTTCCAGATTGGATTTACAAGCGCAGGTATGTACAGCAATCACTACTACATTTAAATATTCGTACATTTGTAAATCCCTCTTATGGAATTATAAGTTCTAGTGAAATCTAATATGATACTTTTTTGTCTCTAATTCAGGAATGAACCCAGCCAGAACACTCGGACCAGCTGTAGTAAATACAAACAATTTTCACGGCGATATTTGGGTAAATTTCTCAATGCCACACAGAATTTAAAACTTTTTCTTGAAAATGGACTCTCTGTCCTTTTTTGCCTTTGTATATACTGACTGTAGAAAATGACTACAGAGATAGACTGCAGAGGTTTTTTTTAAAATTGCGTAACAACGACAATGACAATATATATATTCAAATCAATAAAAATGCTTTTAGACTCTTCAAGGTGAAATATGAATAATTAATAATTAATAATTATTCACACACTCACCCAGTGATAAATGAGCTATCGGCAGTTGAGAGAAGAGGAACAATTTATTTTTAAATAAACTCTGATTGGTTAAGCTTTCCCTTTTATGGTTCCATTCCTATATATTTGTGACGAAAGGAAAAAAGATATTTCATTTCAATCCGTGCCGAATCCAATTAAACATTTAAAAAAAATACAGAGAGACGGTAGCTAATATTCTAATTTCTAATATTGTCCATTGTGAATTGGGAGGGCGTCTTTATAAATACTATTTTTAAAAGTTTCTTTCCCATTCATTCGACTCTTTATCATTTTGATAATTATTGTTTCAAGTTGATCCACACACGTGAATGTGAATAAGGGATTGTCCTTTTGTCTGTATATAACTCCTACACTCGTCGTTTTTTTTGTCCAAAAAGTGTATTGCCCATTCCTTACATAAATTACACACATATATGTACATGTACATGTATTATTAATTATCAGTACCTATGGCATTTCAAACGGACTAATTTTCATTACATTATGTTTTTTTTCTACATATATGTAGGTTTACTTTGTCGGGCCATATGTGGGTGGAGCAGCAGCAGGGATATTATACAGTGTTTTATTCAAAGCTAAAGGAACCAGCGAGTCTGTAGACTTTTAAATTGAGAGGGGAAAACAAAAAGACAAAGAATAATGAAGAAAATACTGAAGAAAAGAAATCTTTGTAGATTTCATCTGTTAAAACTTCAAAGACGAAAGAAAAAAAGAAGAAGAAGCCGAAGAGTTCTCAAAATGTAAATGTAAAAAAAAAACAACAAACAAAAACTAAATACCATACAAAAATATTTTACCACAGTCTCGGCCTGAAAACGACGCGCTTTTATTATTATATTATAATATAAGTATATCTGCATTTGTATAATCAAATCTACTGAAATTTAAAATGTGTAAATTATTATTACAGAGAAGAAAGGAAGAGAAAACAAAAACAAAAACAAAAAAACAATCAAAATCAATGTCAATATGAATTGAAGAATATACAGATGCTGTGTCATTTTTACACACACAAAATAACGACTTTGTCTTTACCAATTAATGAACTACCTTTTACACGTTGACAAAATGAAATGTATACTATTTTACTGTTACGATGATGATTATCAATTAATTATACTACTCTGTACATAAAAACGTTAGCTTTTGCTCTACGCCTCCACTGTGTATTTATTGTGTGTTTGTGTGTGCATTTGGAATTCGGGAATTTCCGGATGGAGGATCGTTCTTATCTTATTTTATTGTTGTGAACTCTGTGGAATCTGTAATTTTGATAGCTAATTAATGAGACGAGATGAGAATATGAAGGGAAATCCACACAAAATGCTTCAAAAATACTCATTCATAATGTTTTTAAAAACCATCAGCAGATTTTTACGAAACAATTTACAGAGATTCATTATGGAAAAAAACCCGATTAAATATATGAAATATTTCTGTCTCCAGCTATACATTTAATTACTTATATAGATTTTGACTTGGTAGTTAAATATGTACATTTATTATTATTATACTTGTAAATAGTTTAAATGACTCCGAGATTGTCTCCACTTTATTCTATACTAAATGTGAATCCTCCCATAACGCGGAAAATGTGTGTGTACATGTGTTTTTAAAAAACAAACGTTTGCTTTCAGTTTTCAGTTGTTTATGTATGTAAATAAAAAAAACCATTACCTTGTCTCCAAAAATGTGTGTGTGAATGGACAAAAAAAACTGAATACAATTGAATTCTAAATTTTTAAACTTATTTGTGTACTCTTGTGTGCCACCATAATAATAATACATAATAAAAAAAACTATACGAATATTTTATATACCTAATCATACCCTAATTTTAATCATACATACATTTAAACAGGAACTTACGATTAGAGATTTAAAATATTCAAATGTATGTGTTGTTATTATTATTATTATTTGGCTTTATGTTATGTTGAATAAAGTTCAATGAATGAGTTTGTTTGTCAACTTTAAACGAGTTAAACGAAAAAATGATTCCAATTTCTAACCATCAAATAATTCATTGTGTATAGCTGCTTTTGTGTAGGGAAAATATTTTGTGTGTGGCCCTCGCAGTAAGTGACACCGTTTTTTCAGCCAATGAAGGCAGACGCACATGCAATTGAGCAAATCCGCACACAACAAGGGTTAAAATGTCAGGTCATGAATGATGAATGAATGTAGTGAATACAAAACATGATGTGTGTGATTTTGGGGAAAGGATATAGGAATTTGATAATTATTAATAAATGTTGAGTCAGCATATTAAAATGTGGACGCTTATTGGATGGGAAGGACGTGGAAGGATTTTCATGTTGATGGCAAATAATTACAGATATTAATTATTAAGTCAGGATTGAGGACGCCTTTCTCGTACATATTCTGATCAAATTCCGTGTATAGAGTCTATAATTTATAATTTGTTCATGTAAATCATGTGTGTGTGTGTGTGTGTGTGTGTGTGTGTGAATGAATGTGGGAAATTGCTTTGACTATAGTCGGTCGACTATCAAGAGTCAAGACGAAGAAGATTCCAGTTTGTCTTTTATTAAAACCCCATCAACAGTCAACCCTGTCAATTCAATTGTACAGTACCTACTTGAAGACTTGAACCAATCAAAAATTAACAAAGAACTTGAAGTATATGAACACAAGATGAAATGCAAAACCTTGTGCTCATTAGTTCAATTTTTTTCTGGTAAAAAAACGACGTTTACAACTCATTTATCTCTGGAATTACATGTTCTATCAACGTTCAACTACCATGTCACTTCACAAAAACAGACACACACACACAAAATTTTCCAGTTACATAATAAGATTCATATTTTTTTAATTGTATCATTTTTAATCATCATCATGTCACTCTTGATAATCCGTCATTGCATGTGCATATGAAACGATAGTGAGTTTGTGTTTGTGATGAAAACACGATCAGGATTTGGATTGGTTTTCAGTTTTCCTTCTTTTTTTCTATTGAAGGTGAACTTGAACTCGGTGAACTTTTTGCAAGATAGCAAAGTGAGATAGGATTTTTGTAATGGCAGTCAGTATATGTACAACGTCGTATTCATTTCTCATTTCTCAGCATCACAGCCATCCAGTGTATCGAGAGCAAAAAGTATCATCTGAATAAATTACGATCGATTTGACGACTACGTGTGTGAGAGTCCGAGTCTACTGAAAACTAAAATAATATTGTATATACATATGTACACTTTTTTCATATTGCAGATTGTCCTGATACGTAATGGAGCAATGGATAATTTAATAGGAATGTTTAATTTCAAATAGACATTGGTTGGGAACTTGGACAAAATCTTCTGTCTATGTGTCTCTCTACAGTGTATATATTTAAAAAGAAATAGGATAGAAAAAAAGCCGACACGTGCAAGTTAAATAAACTTGATCTAAATTCAGTAAATTGCCGTTCTCTTCTTGACTCATTATAAAAAATTAAATTTTTTCCTCTGTTTTAGTGGTGTCTATAGCTATAATAGGCTATTAGATTAGCTATAGATGATAAATTAAAATAATTTGTCAAATTCCGCATGCCGCCTGTATATACATTTTTTTTTTTTTTGTGGATAAAAAAAAATCCACTCGTTATCCTAATGCCATGATTTAGATGTCACATATAATTTATTTTAATTGATTACTTACTTTGTAACAAAGTCTTTGTTAAAGTTGGACTTGGCCACTTGGTCACTTGTCGAAAGACATTTGAATTGAAAATTACAATGAAGGATGAAGATGATGGAATGTCAGGTAGATGAAAAAAAAAATACCTTGGCTTTTACCGTCTACCCTTACATTTAAACTATAAATTACAATTTTTTGGTTGATATGAAAATAATAATAACATATGTAATAATAGTAAAATCAGGAGCTACATATGAGAAGGAATAAAATCTGAGAAAATACAATAAGATGTAAGTTGGGGTTTTACAGATATAGTTGGACAATGTGATTAATTCGTATCGCATATGACGTTTTCCCCTCACTCTCTGTAACTGTAGGAATTGGTATTAAAAGTCGTGAGATAATTAAATAAAACACATATATACAGATAGAAAGAGAGGGAGAGACAGAAAGAAAGAAAGAAAGAGAAGAAACAAAAGTGAGGTTGCCTTGAATGTCGGTATAGAATATAATGTAGAAAAAGGTGAATGGTCTATGATCAATGTTGTGAGTAAGAGATTCACGTAAGTAAAATTGAATTTAAATCCACCTTTACAAATAATTATATATGTGTGTAATTTAGACTTACTCTTTTTCTTTTACCCTTACTATATACAAGTACATACTAATCCAAATGGACCTAACTGCTGCTCTGCTCCGTTCGTTTGTCTTTGAAATTATGTTTTGGCTAAATTACTGATGTTGATGGACGAAGGTTCAGTGAAACATGTGATGTTTATCTTTCCAACTACATATATGCATAACATAAGTATATTCTCATAATTCAGTAATAATTCATTACAGAGTGGAATGGAGTATGGAGTGCATTTTCTCTGTCTCTCTCTCTGACAAACAAACAAAAATGAGCCTGCGTCTTTAACAATGATACGGGTAATAAGACCCAATAGGAATCCATATGTACATTTTGTACAGACACGTACACATTCAAATTCCACTAATGTAAACTCGACTAATGTAAAATGTAAAAAAAAAACATGGAGAGTTGACTTGATTTAAAAGGTAAAAGAGTAAAAGGTAAATACAGTTAAATATTATTAATATGGTATTGGGTATCCATATCCATATCAATATCAATATGATGATGATGATGATGATGAAGGAACTTGAATTTCATTCATCATTGATATTTCTTTTATTTAATTTATTTGTTCAATTGAAAATTTAAATACTTTAGGTTCAATGGTAAACTACACACACACTGCACTTTAACTTTGGATACATGGAGAGTCCTTATGTCATAAATTGAATGGGCTGGGTGGAAATGTGTACGTATCAAGTGGAAGCCTTGTATGAAAAAAATAAGTCGAAAAAATACAGACCCTATGACTATGCACATAAAAGTCAAGTTGGTTATTACAGAGGAAGAGAGAGAGAGAGAGAGAGAGATTGACATGGATTTCCACGGCTTACTCATGGTACACAGGACAGATGTGTATATAGATATAATAATATAATATCCAACCCCCTGTACTGTATGTGTATGTGTGTGTGTATTTTCAAGTGTCTTAATTCTTATTGCGTAATAATTGTACGGACGTCCAATTATTACGTATACAGGTCCACGGTCCATTATCTCCTGTATTCCAATGAGTTTAATTTTGATTTGGACTGTCTGACTGACTGACTGACTGACTGCATGAAGGCTTTTCTCCTACGGAGGTTCAATCAATAAATTTTGCAACTCATTCCCACATTTTCGGCATTTCTCTCTCTCTCTCGCTCTCTGTCTCTCTCTAGAATATTCTGTCGTTCAGCGATATATATATACACACACAGGGTCGCTTTTCTCATTCATTAAATCTGCCCCTGTCCACTTGACCATCTACAAAACTCAATCAAACGCATTTAATTTCGTATTTCCTTCCCATATTTCCAATTTCAATTTCATTCTTGATTCTCTCATTCCTTTTGGTAATTTACATTTATTTTCTTCTCGTATCTCGTATTACTCACACTTTGATGGGAAGTTGGAAAGGGATGCTCAACCTCAAGTCTAATAATAACAATTAAGAATTCTTCACTCCTTGATTGAAGCTGAGAGAGGGAAAAGAATGAAAATGCAATGGTGTGTATTACACATGATAAATGATAAATGATGTGAGACCACAGGCATCTGTATATGATCTGGACAGAATAGCCGTATGTATGTAGAAGGAGAGGCAATGTAAGAGCGTGTGTGTGTGTGTGTGTAAGCAATTTAAGTTAAAATGAAACTTAAAAGTGCGACGGTAAAAGATTATGTGGCTACTCTGACTGTGTGTTGTCGTTGTGTTGTGGAGGGTGGATATTGACAAGGTCATGATATTTTGAAGGATTCATAAGGTAAAGTTAAATGATGTAATAGGACGACGACATATTATCAAAATGTATATACAGATAATATCCTTAACAAAGTCCTAATAATGTTTGTTGTTCATTTGGATTTGTTCAGGATTTAGATAATAGAGAATGTACATAACATACAGTGTGTAGAAATGTGCATATAGTTTGTGAGTGTGTGTGAACCTTCCTGACTGTCCAACTCATTTAATGTTAGCAGGGTTTCTGTTTCTGCATTCTGTATATATTTTGTCTATAGTTGGTTGATATGGATATTACTGATATGATATGATATGATATTTGTCGTATATGTAGGTGGGCTGTGAGATTATATATATTATGATTATTATCGTTTATGATGATGATGAATATAGGAGCTCCAATGTCATCTAGACAATTGGTTTCCTGAGCAAAAGCTCCACATGGGATATGTATTAGCCGGTATATAGAAAGTCATTTGTTCTTGTTGTTTTGGTTTTGAAAATTTTGAATTTGGATTTGTGGATGATGATGCTGATGCTAATGCTAATGCTAATGCTGATGATGAATGTAAGTAAATGAGTGAGTGAATGGTCACATGGGCATGATTGTTATTAGGTGTTGTAGTTGACTCACAAAGAAAAATCAAATCAAACTGAAAACGGCTTGACTGTTCTCGATCTATTCTCTCTATTCTCTTGTTCTGTATACCATATCAACCATATGTTTGTCTCTCTCTCTGTGTGTGTATGTGTGTTGAATTCAATCGTCCAGCTACCTGAATAAAAAGTCAAATCAACTGTCAATGCAAAAGTCCATTAGATTCTCAACATTATTTATTGCCCACCACCACTTGACTCACTTCTCTCTCTCTCTCTCTCTTTGCTATCAACCTAATCAACTCACAATCTTATTTCCTTTCCATTCATTTGAATGTCAGTCCTCACTTGTCTCCATTACCTTCCACCTAACTAAACTATATACACTAAAGAATACCCTTCCGTTCCTTTCATTGCATCACATCACATTGACACTTACTCGACGCGTATCCTTAGTCTGTACTCTGTGTGTGCACCTTCATCTAAATTACTATTACAGATACGATTTCAATTTTATATCCACAATCTCCCCTCATTATGCAATAAATTAGTTTTCGTTTCACTTCCCTTTTTTTTCTTTTTTGCCCTTACAAGAAATTCAAATCATAAACATGGATTTTTTTATTCTCTCTCTCTCTCTCTCTCTCAGGGAAAACTTTTAAAGTGAGCATTGTATTTGTCCCTTTAGGAGAATGAGAATGAGAGGGTAGCGCAGAATGCACCCAACACCCCAATACTCAATTATTAGACTCTTTGTGTGTGTGTATTCACTCCTTGGCATGTCAAAGTCTGACTGCTCAAAACCTATTGTGAGCATGAAATTTCTAAGACTATTTAGTAAAATTCTTAGAGAGAGTTACGATTACGACATGAAGATACGAATTTCAAATGACGCATATGCGTACAAGATTTCTGAGTGTGTAAATCATGCAGTTCACTGGCACGTGTAGACAATTTTTTTGTATAGATAGTCGACGACACGGGTGTTGGCGTTGTGAAACGTATCGTACAATATTGACTTTGGCAAGATTCAATTGGATTCCGCTGCCCTGAAATATACATATGTGTAAGGGATTTATTTTAGGAATCCTCTCGCAGAATGTCATGTCCATAGTCGAATTACATGTACAGCCTCGAAATCTGATGGTTTTTTTTTATTAGTTCCTGGATATAAATTATGAAATTTGATGTATGACCGAGTATGACGACCCGGAGCAGAATCCAGAACCAGAACCATAAATGTCACATGAAAAGATAGTAAAAACGATTGTCCTCATAAGTCGATAACGCGTGTCGTAATTATTTAGTATAGGATCCAAAATCCAGATCCATTTCTAACAGTCTACACACTACAGTCTACTTCTTATACATAATTCAAGAGTGAGTTGAACACACACAATTGACACGAGCAGGTAAAATACAAAGGAAACCTCATTTCTTGACACTTTTTGTACACTCGATAAATCAAAATCATCCCATTCTCATACACACATATACGAGAATGAATTACTTCGTCTAATGTAAAGCTCTCAAACTCTCAAAATTGTTTCAAATTCAAAGTACATTACATACCATACGTTCTTGCGTATGTATTATGTATTTAAATACTTCACTGTGACATCCCTCTTAAAATGTATTTAAATGCAGATAAACTAGATCTCTAGGTCTATTATTATAGTGACAATTCCCTGTGAAGGCAGATGTAATACAGCTATGAAAGATGGAGAATTGGTAAATACAATATTAATAAAATTTTACTTTCCACACGAGATGTGTCCTCCTCTTCTTCTTCTTCTTCTTCTGCTACATGGGATTTTTTTTAATGGGGATGTATATAGCAAATATCTAGTAAATGTAAAGAGGATGAATGAGGACGTGTCTGACATGAGATTCACTGCATGATTAAGGTTGTAAATGTAATTGTACAAGATGCGAAAGAGAGAGAGAGAGAGAAAGAGGTGAGAGATGAGAGATGAGGGAAAAAAATGTTTTATATACATATTATAAACCCATATTGTCATATTGTATTGAGCACGAGCTGATTCTTCCACATTATTATACATGATAAATACAGATATTATTATTACATTACGACTGTAGGTAGAGACTCTCGCCTTGTTCTGTTCATCTGATTGAGATTGTGATGGCGATGGGGTATTTAATCGTCCGTGGTATTTACTAAAGGCCGCGTGAACAGAATCAGAATCTGCTACAGAGACTTTCTCACAATTCCCAACTGAGTGGTATGAAACGGCAAACGGCAAATGGCTATTAGGTAGTTTGTCACTTTTCCTACATATAGTTTTGACATAGTTATAATATATATGTATACTGTCTTCTGTGTCCTACTTTGTGTTCATATGTACATACAGTGACAGTGTGAGAGCATATCCATTGGAACTATATGTACTACAGCTATACACACTCCTCGCATCTTGAGCACATGTGTGTGTGTGTGTGTGAGAGAGAGAGATTCTGCTGTTGTGAAGGAACCAGGTAAAAGTATCCTGAAGAACGATAAAATCATTAGTCCCCAACAACTTACTACTAAAATCTGAGTAGATACAGATAGTAAGAAATATAAGAACGACGTGCTTCCACATTAACAGACTCAACAGATCCTCGGCGAGAAACTTGAACTTCAACTGTTCCACCACACTCGCCAAAAGTCCTCACACATACACAAACACACAGACACACTTATTCTTCAGTACATTTTCCCCAACCATCACATTTAACATTTTAACATTTATCGTATACAAGCGTAAATTTCTACTTCCTTTATGAAAGTTTTTTGAAGAGGATACTTTGTACTGTACGTACTGACATATATAAAAAAAAAATCAAATATCCATTTGTTTGTTTACATTCTGTCTCTGTTGCTGCTGTTACTGTTACAGTCTGTCTCTTCATTTATGTTCTACTGCCTTCGGTTCATTAATCTTTATCTTTGAAATTTAAATTTTACATTTTATCATTTTGACACTAAAAACTCCACACAAAAAAAACTCTCTTATTTGTCTTCCCCACACTTTGGGAAATCTCCTTGTTCAAAATCCCCCCATTACGAATTCACTATACGATACGAACAAATCCACATACGCACACACCCACACAATACAACGTACAACAGATTTACACAAAGTTTCCGCGATTTCATCTAGTTCTTCCATAATTCAAATCAGTTGACAAGTGTCGGTATTTGTCTTCAGATATATGCAGTCAAAACATTTCTTCATCAGTTGAATTCCAAATTCCAAATCCAAAATTCAAATTGGAAGAGAGTAAAGAAGCTCGACAACGATCGTGAGTGACGGGGAAAAAAACCAATATATAGAAAACTCATCATCATTCTCATCTCGTCCGATATCAAACTTGAGAATCCCACGTTCACCATTGATTTCTATCTTTTACTTATTGTTAGTTTGTCGAGTGCTTTTGTACTAAGTCACATTTCGATCATCAAGCCAACAAACTCTTTACGTAAACAGTAAACCGCGTAGCCTTTTTAAAGTGACAACAATTCTGATCCACTAAAATAAAAAACAACAACAATCGTCTTCCAAAAACAGAAAAACAAAGACAACGGAGGAAATCAAAATACTTTTGGTATTTGTTTTTTTTTTATTCTATTTGTGAGAGAAGGAGAGTTAACAAAATCCAAAAACGTGCTTCACGTCTCAAATTGAACACACACACAAAAAACAATCTGTGAATATAAGTTTGATAAAAGGAAAAGCGAGAAGAAGGTATTAAGAATCCATCAATTATTCCATTTGGAGCTGAAACTCGAATATCGATATACCAGATAAAAAAATAAACATTTAAAAAACAAACAAGTCTGAAAGTGAGAAACGTGCGTGTTGTTGTATTGCGGATTCAGAAAAGAGAATCATGCATCCGATTTTTGTGTCTGCAAGCGGTAAGCGTGTATTTTTTTCCCCTCTTTTCTTTCTTCCTACTAATTGATTGATACATTTATATTTACATTTACATTTCCATTCAAATCCTCATCGCACGCTTCATTCTTCATTCCATTCAGTCATTTAGCTATGCTTCCATTTTCCATTTCCTTAAGTTACATTGAGGAATGAACTAGGAATTAATTGAGTAAGACATTTCAAAAGTGGACAATTAAAATCCTTTCAAATACTTTCCGCATAAAATTTCTGATAGGAAATGAGAAACCACAGAGAGAAAATCTTCAGTTTCGTTGCTTGGTCGACTTGTTAAAATATGAAGGATTCGTTGTTCGTGCGTATATTCAACTTTTAATTTCCTATTCCTTCATATTATGTGATTGATATATGGGAAATGTGTGTACTCGTACATATTGTATTCTAGTAAACAGTAAAAGAATACAATGATATTTAAAAACAATTAAAACGTCAAGTTGTAAAATATGAGAGAGTAATACGATTTAGTTGATTTTTATATAGACTGGACATTGAGGAGGAAAATTCCAAAAAGAATTGAAGGTTATAGTTAATATAAAATACACGTGGGTTCATGGTTGATGTCATTTCGTAGTTCGTAACTACACATGTTATACAGATTTGAGATTTGAAATTGCAGCAATAGTATAACTGTAGCAAAAGTAGAAGTACAAGTACAAGTAGAGAGGAATTGACTGTAGAGTGTAGATACTAGATCTGTAGATGTTTGTCAAAGTCAATGGAAAGAAATCCAGTTTTTTTGCTAGTACTTTACAGCATCTGTAATCTGTAATACAGATATTTTTTAATGTGAAGCCATAAGCCATAATGCCGAGTAAATATATGACTTTGAGATTGTCACCCCCTCCTGGGGTAATTGGACTTTTGTTTGGATAGGAAGGTGCTCTTGATCAATTTTCATATCCATTTTATACACACACACACACACACTAATTTGGACTATGAGGAAAATTTTGTACATAAACAATATAAACAATATAAACATAAAAGAGTCAAGATATTAATTTACAAAACTCGTTTGTCGCTTTCAATTTTCAATTCCCAACTTCCAACTCTCATCTGTACATTATGCTCATATCGTATATGTATCGTATCTGTCCGTGGCTAATTGTTTATTGTTTACAGTGGTTGTTTGGTAGCTGATGGACAAATGTAAAGTGACAGTTCTAAATTCTATCATGATTCATTATTCTTTGTTTACGGTCAATTGGTAGTTGGTAGTAATAAACAGCATGTCTCATTCCTTATACATATAAATATATATCAAGAGTATACATACGATATGTATCGTACTACATAATATTAGTATGACGTATGATGTACAGGTATATACAAGGGGAAAAAGCAAGTGCTTTTTCCATCTCCTCACAATTACAATGAAACAATTACACCTCCTTAATCGTCCATGTGCATGCCAATGCAAATGTCCAAGAAATCATGTGTTCATGTACGTACATGATGATAATTGTCATGACAATGACAGGGAAACATTTGTCTTCTTCTTGTTGGCTCCCACAGTCCAACACCACCACCTACGTTTAATTTTAATACTGATAAGTGTGTGCATGCACATGTTTTCTCACTTTTACACCCAGCGTCTGTTGACATTGTACTTGAATTAGTCTCTTTTCGGCAATAATTCGAGCAACTACAGATATACATGTAAATTACTCAAAAGACATTGTGGATTTTTTTGGAGAAAATGTTTATGTTTATGCTCAATATCATTTGTGTTTGCATTGTTAAAGTATGGGCAGTTTTTAATTATGTTTGTATTCCCTTCTTTTCATGCATCCTCCGAGTTCATTGTTTGTTGTCTTTCTGTCATGTCGTTCTGTCTCGAGTATACAGCGGAGAAATTTGTTTTTTAAATAGTACATTTGTCTCTCTTCAGTCTGTCTTTAACTTTTTACAATCCCTTTAATTCCATTTGGAATTGCGTGGAATATGAGTAAAGGAAAACGTGGTACTTGTTAACTGAATTGCACAAGGGACTATATGGAATTTTAATTTGTTTACTGCAACAAATTAAAAGGATTTAAAATGTATTTTCTCAATATGAAAAAATAATACCGAGACTGATTCCTTCACATATAATATAATCATATAGGTAATGTCTATCTGTATTTCCAACTTCAACAATGAGCACAGTCACGCTTTCCTTCGTCTCGTTTTCGTTCAAACTGTTCATTGTCGTGCCTCTCAGTTTCTCACAACAATAATAACAACAATAACAAAACAGACAACAACAACAACAAAAGGAAAACATAAAAACAATTCCACGTTACAATAATTAAGAGAAAAGAAATTCATTGGTGACGGGAGAAAAGGTTAAAGTCTATAGAAATGTGGAAAACCTTTAAATAATTTAATTGTTATCAGTATCTACGAGACAGGTAAAATGTACCTGATTGAAAATAATAAACGGAATCCATCATTCACAATATTGTGATAAATACTCCAATACTCCATTCGACCAGACTGTTAAATCTTGTAGAGTGAACAGTGATAAATCCCAATCAATTTAATTTTCCATGCGAAGATTAACGTGCGTAATCTGATATCTATTTATCTGTAAGTCCCAGACACCTTCACAATCGAAACTATATGTAAATCCCCATTTAGTCTGCAAATTACAATTGAAAACGAGACTATTTGATGTGTTTGACTTTCATCTGTCTACCTTTGACAAAAACTTTAATCACAATGGCCCAAGAAAATATGGGTATGTGTATTTCATGCACTTATGTTTTGGGGAGATCTCAGATTGTGATTGTAATTAGCATGAAAAAAAGCTCAATTAGTTCTCTTTGTCTACATTTATTGTACACAGATTCATTTTGAATGTAAATAATGAGAGTCAAGTGAGAGAGGGATAGAGAAAAACTGAATGAAATCATGGATTAAGATCAAAAACCTTTATACTTAACGTATTCAATTTTCCGAGGAAAAGTCTAGAAAACTTGAAGTATAAATTCAATAATTAATTGTACGGAAACCATTCCCATTGATTTGCAATGTCATTTCACAATTCTGAATGTGAAATGCGCCACCATCAACTATATTTTTTGTACATTTTGTACACGTGTTTTTCTTGGAACATTTTACAGCTATTTTCCACCGGGAAATTCCTTAAAGCATATATTTTTTGTCTTGGGATATTTTTTACAGCTAAATTCTATGTTCAACAGGGAACTTCCTTTAAGCATATATATTTTGACAGGACAAAATGTCATCATTTCCATTTCATATTGAATATTTAATAATAAGCAAACGGATGTTATAAGTTAAAGACTGGAATGGCAGGGAAATGAGCAGATGGAACTCCTCATGAATTTGCAAGTTAAATGACAGAGCATCAGAATGTGCAGAATTGAAGGAATGTACAGACAAGAGTTAAACGATAACGAGATCAATTGCTCATCAGAATATCGTACACAACACACAGAGAAAAGAGTATATATGCTAATTATTAACATGTACGAATGGAGACGAGTACATGCGTCTTTGGGAAGAACTCGTGTAATGTGTCATGTGACTGACTAATCTACTTATACTGGTCTCTCTCTCTCTCCAGTGAAGAATAAAAATTGACTACTGACTGACTGATGTGAGAACATGGAAATGAGTAACTCAATCTGCACTCTTTAGCAGTCATTTAGTCAATTGCTCTTGACCATTTGGCCATTTGCTGCCCAAAGATAAAAAAAAATAGACTTGACTTGACTTTCCTGTCCAATAATATTGCCAAAGTTTTTGTGTGTGCATTTCTTGAGACTCGTAAATTGTACATAAAAGTAAAGTAAATATTAAATGCGAGTGAACCAAGTAATTATCTCAACCGTAATGGGCTTTAGTTTTCCTGATGTTGATGTTGTTGTCCACTATTGACAGCTAATACAAAAGTATAAAAATAGTTGTAGGTTCGTTTGGGAAGGACAAGGTGAGACAAGAGCAGAGCAGATCAAAAAACCAGACCCAACGAGTCTACCATATACACTTTTACACAATTAAATCTGTGTATGTAAACGTAACGGAATTTCATTCCCCCACTAGTTTATGATTTTTCTCTGATTATCAACGAACGCTTGTCGTTTTCTTTCCTACACTTTTTACGAGAGCAACGAGAGAGAGAGAGCGAGACAAGTCGCATTTAAATGCAAGTAAAACGAGTTCGTTAAAAGTTTTGAAGGTAAAGGTGAAGTGAAAAATATTTGTACGTAATAAAATTCGTATAATATAATTTGTATGTTAGTCTTAATAAAAATTGGGACCTTTAAAAAAACTACTCGTTTGCACATACGTACGTAGGATTTCCCTTTTGTTTAGTTTAGTTTACACTTACAATATTCCGTTCTGCCCTCCTGCCTCAATTTCCCATATTCCCATATCCTTTCTTTACATTTACATGTATGAACTTGATCTTACATATTTCAAGATAAATTCACTGGTTAATAGTTTTCCCTATATTTTTCTTCATTTAATGACTAATATAGGGAAAAACAAGAGAAGAAAAAAAAACAATTTGGATATATATCGTATTATCATGGTAACATATCTGAAATGGAGTTTGTGTGTTTTACTGTACCCAGGAAACAGAGAGAAAATGATTGCGTGTGCGTCTAGCTATACCGATTCTGTTCCTGCTTCAGCTTTGCACGACACTATGCACAGCACAGTACTGTACGGTACTGCACATATATATGTATATGTCGTAAGTTCTGTGGAGGGATTTTCATCTTTCGGGTCGATTCTTGGGTTTAGAATCTGGAACATGCTCAATCCAAGACAAAATTTCGCAATTCTCCATCTCCATATACGATACGTACAACCAACATGAAGGGAACGGAGAGAGAGACTTTCCATATATTCATATATAGCACGAGTAAAATAATATATTACACACACACACACGAGATAGCGAGATGGTTGGCTGTCGGGGACGTTAAATACAGATATTTCTGCGTAGTTTTCCGGTTGATCGTTAAAGAAAACTCAATCTAAACTAATACAAAATTTAAATCTTGCAATTGCTATCATTACGAGTGTGTGTGTAAAAGTGTAAACTAACAATAATGTATCTATCAGTACTTCTTATATTCCCATATTTAATTTTGTATTCTATACACACACACACAAATAAATATAAACATCATATTCAAAATTGTACAAAGTACAAGAGTAGTTGCAATCAGTACTGACTTCCCACAGCGTTAGATATTCCTCGTTCTGTTCATATCTGTACACACACACACACACACACACACTTTATGTAGCATTTTGTTTTTGTTGCATGTGCGAAAATAAGGCGAGTAGTAGTTGTAGTAGTTCTATATATCGTGCTCTACTCAAGTTTACACTCGATTCTCGATGCTCAAAAGATAGAGAGAGAGAGTAAAGGGAAGCAAAGCACGTTGTTCTCGTTGCTTGAAGTAACTCACAACTCTGCTATGTGTTCAGTGTACAGTAAAGTAGTAAAGTGTATAGCGCAGAGTATCAAACAGTTTTTTATACTTGGTTCAGCCTAAGCCAACTGTCAGTTTATTACAAGCCTTCCGCTGAACCACGTCAAGGCAAAACTTCTTTCCAGTACTTTTTCTTGGAGGTTCCACCAGAACAATCGTCGGATATTTCTCCACATACACTATTTTTATTTGGTATCTCCAATTCCTATCTAATATCATCATCATATATATTGTTCAGTTACCATCTGCCTACCCATTTTCGCTCTCTTTCTTTCTCTCTCCCTCTCCCTCCTTCGCTCTGTCTATCAGCAATTAATTATTCAGAGATTCCCTATTTGAACTCACATACACACACAAATTTGTTGCTGTGTTTACAAATTCGATTGGGATTACGCAATAATAAAACGAGACATCCATTCACACACATATGCAAATAAATATATAAACAGTTTGTGACGACGACAATAGTTGGTAATACTACACAAAAAAAGTGCTCGTCGACACGTGGATATTAGAAATCCAGTGAAACATTGGGAATTTGAATAGTGGCGATTTTGTTATTGAAAATTGGATTATTGTGCGGTGTTTTTTTTTGTTGAAAGAGAGAGAGAAAAACAAGTGAAAAAACGGAAGTTTTTGCGGCTAAAAGAAATTGCCTGCTTATGCCTGGATTGGCTGATCAAATCCGAAGCGTATATAGCATTCCAGATTTAGAAAAGAATTGTAGTATAATTGATTTTAACGACGGTCCACAAAGAGTTGGAACACCGATTCCTCATCCTCAGTCACAATCCCATCGACGACTAAAACATTTATTTCCATCCGGGATATTAATAGTAAGTCCAAGAGAGAAGGATTCTCCAACTAGGTGTTTCAATGAGAACAACCGAGTTGCTCCGATCCCCACCATAATTCCCCATAATAATAATTGTTCTCATAATTGTTGTAATCCGAGTAGCCGGTACACGGAAAAGTTTCGTAAGAAATTCCACGGTAATTTGAATGTGAGTAACGAAACGAAAATTAATATCTATGAACAACTTGTCTATCCCCACACAGAAGTACTCAAAATGGAGAAAATTGTCAATTTTCGGGAGCGGGTGAGTGTCTCTCACGTGGAAATGCCAAGGAAGGATATTTGGAAATGTCTTGGAGCTGAATTTCTTGGGACTTTTATTCTCATGGTTATCGGTTGTGGATGCGGATTGTACATGACAGAAGATGATAAACCATCCATCGTGGCTGTGGCTCTCACCTGGGGCTTCACCGTCGCTTCTTTGGCACAGGTAACAATCAATAATTACACAAATTATATTCAAATCTCTTCTTATTCTCTCTTATTCTCTTGTTTTTACTTATCGTTAATTTCAAGCCTTGCTTCTTGTATGTAAAACTGCATGTACATTTGTGGAGATGCTTCCAACTGTGGGGATATCGTTTTGTCCTTGTGATAAGTGACGTTTTTTTTATTGTTGGGACAAAATAGTCGTGCATTTGAACCATCTATTTCCGTTTCTTGTTTCTTGAGGTGGATGACCTAAAAAAACGTACACCGTGTACTCTTTACTTTCCTACTATATTCTGTTCATGAAAGACACACACACAAACGCAGTGGAATATTGGCAAATGTCCAAAAATCGTTGCAAGCTCATTTCTCTCTCTCTCTCTCTCTCTCGTTCATAAATCAAATGTAGACCAACAAATACCATACGACACAAAATATACAATCAACACTCTAAGTACATAACAATTACAGAGACACAATAATAATAATGATAATTAGTAAGGCCATAACTATGTATTATTATCAATGCAGATTAAAGGGCACTCATCATCTCAATGTCCTTTTGATTTTGATTTTTTTTTTTTTGCTGTATTTCTGTAGTCTTTTGACAGTGACTCATTTACACATTCCTACACTGTGATCTGATGTTGCTAGATAATCAGATCAGTCTCCACATTAACACATAGTTTGCATAATAATAATTATAGCAATGACCATAATGTAATAATGGTCGGCAGCGTCATTGCAAATGTGGATATTTCGTATTCATTTCTCATTCATTGCTAATGATGATGGATACAAATGGATACAAAATCTGTATCAATATGTGACTTTTTACGCATTTCCAAACCAAACCAAATCAAAATCCGCAATCTACACATTTATTTCAATTTGTATGTGTGTGTGTGTGTGGTGGAAATTATTGTATGTAGAATCTACATTGTAGATGAAAGACATTCGGCATTCGTGTGAAGAGCTCATTCATTCGTGTTGTTGACAATACAGTTCAAACAGTTATACACAGACAAAGAGATGAATCGAAGAGCAGGTTTGACAAGAAAATTTACTAGCTTTTGGATTTGTATTGGATTTAATTATTATTTGTCTTTGTGTAGTCAAGTGTGAAAACAAAACATTTGTACTTGGTCAATCCTAGTTAGACTTGAGCAATTGATTGAGTTCACATTTCATATGTATTGTATTCATTTGGATTACAACCAGAAAAAAGAGAGAGAAAAAGTGCATAAAGCACAGACAGTTTTTGGATTTCATTTCATTTTTGTTGGTCAAATGAATGAAATTTCACTCATTTGAAGAAACACAGTAGAGCGAACATTAGACCTCATTGTCATTGTGTCTGCAGTCTGTACTCGTATTTATGGAAAATTTGGAATGTGTTCGAAATTTGAGTGGGTGGCATATAAAATTACACGTGTATGGCGTTTGAAAGTATGGCAATAACAATAACAAATAAATAAACTGTTTTGAGACGATATTTTGAGAGGAGAGGAAAAACAATAAACAACACACTCTTTTCATTTATACGTACATATTTTGAGAAAAGCACACTCTCTCTCAAGTCTAAAGTTTTTAAAAGTGTATGTTATGTACAATATGTAGGTAATTCAGATAGGTATATATATGCATGAGTACTTTAAATCTGAGAGTTGTATGATTTATCTCATGCCACATGCCATGCCTCATGCGAGTGTGAATATTTGTGTAGTTAAAGTTCAGTTAGTAAATTAGGTTAGTTTTTACACGATTCTGTCTGGTCATACACAATACACACACACTCACTCACTCACACACAAAGAAGATAAGGATAAAAAAAGAGTAGTAGGACAGAGAATGAGAATCACGACAGGAAACGAGGAGGAACCATTACAATATAATTATTGTCACATGTACATGTACATATGGGTACAAAAACATGCGTGGACGCAGAGTCAGAGAGAAAATTCATCAGTAGTTTTGGTAGTTAGTAGTTACTATATCAAATGTGTACAAACCATTTAAAATCCACTCAAAACGTTTTTTTTTTGTCTTTGAGTGAAAAAAATAAGCAAAGTCCCTAGCCATTGGTTTCACTTTTCCTTCCTATATTTCCACTGTACCAAAAAAAAGTGTTGAAAAAAAATATTAAATAGGTAATTTAGTTTGGCTTTCTTATGGGATGCGTATCTTGACTCACATGGTGCATTCCCACTTATGAACACTAACATAAACACTACACTAACACTTTAGTGCTAGTGTACAGATAAAATTAACAATATTCATTCCACGTCAGATCATCATTGTAGAATGGAAATATCAATTGACATTCAAATTAAATACCACAATCTCACATGCTCATTAGGAAAATTAGCTCGAAATGATTTCTCCATGGAGAGTATACTATACACAAGAATTTCTATCGTAAATATTCAGAATTCCCTCACAGTCATGGAAATTCTCAATCACTGAATCACTAGAGTAAGTCAAGCTGCTGATAATGTAGGCATGTAGGTAAAATGACAAAAGGGAAACGAAAACAATAAAGTTGAGCATGATTTATTTATTTCATTGTTCACATATATATTGTGCAATTCGTCAATTCTCGACTCCATAACCCAAAACAAATACAAGCTACCGGATATTTTGTGATTGAAAATCAATAGAAATTCTATTGATTTGCTGCTGATTTTTCACAGTCACTCTCCTATTGTAGCATTTCTTGACTACTTTACTACATATATATTCCGGTCTTATTTTCTATTTGGAAAGGAAATCTCACTAGTCGAAAGTGCAGTAACAACAATAGCAATAATAGTCAGAGAAAATGAGCTGCATGAACTTATTATTACATACACAAATGAATAATGAAACTCATAGAAATGCTGTAATGATAATAAATCTGTATATTGAATGATATTAGCCGAGTTAGGGCAACATTTCCATCTGCTCAAAATTCATGCATGTGTGCAAAATCAAAAATGCTGAATGCATTCATTTGCATATGGCTTTTATAGCATGTTTGGGTTTGGATATTGGCTATAGTTTCAATGTTCAATCTGAACAAAAAATTTCTCTACATATGGCTGGAAGGGAAGGAGGGATTTGGAAATCTCACCATGATTTCATAGAAAATCCAAATCCTCTAAATGAATAGAAAAAAACCTCTCAGGTTTCCCTATGGGGATGCATTATTGGCTTTTGGCAGCTACCCTGGCACTGACACTGGCCAGTCAATCCATGTAGAATAAGAATAGGTATATATAATATTCTACAGGCAATTAAAATATTTGATGTATCTTATGTAATGTGTAGTGTAGATAATTGCTGAATGTGAATAGGGAGCGATAAAAAATATATATATGTTTCACACTGCAGATGTTGAGGGCGGACACGCAAATACTTTTGCATTTTCATTCTCATTTTTTTGCACTCTCTCTCTATCCGTAGGGGTTTACAAGTTAAGTAATAGACGGTTTTTGAAGATCAACTGCAGAGTACAAGTATATAAAAAGTATCAAATATTTTGTATTGTATTGTATTCCTTTTGACCTCCAAAGTTCCAAACACTCTAAACTCTGATAAAGAACGTAACAACGCAAAAGCCTCTTCGTTCACTCTCCTTTTTTTTCTCTTAACATATATTGGACATGTTAAGAGAAAAAACGTCTTGATTCTTCTCTGATGTTTTTTTTTGTGGGCTCAAAACTTGATCGTCTACAATTTTTTTTTTTTTGAATCCATCACATTTTTTCCATCGTTTATGTTGACGGGATATCGTTTTCAATTTAGTCTAAATGCACTCCCAGTACAGAGAGTACATACACAAAATTATCTGTATAAAATCTATAGTTGTGTGTGTGTGTGTTCAAAAATTCAAAGTATATACACATGCATGAAGAAGTTTCAAAATTGATAATTCACATGTGCTTGTTGAGTCGAGTGGAAATAATGAATATCAAATTTAAAATCAATTTTTGCAATATGCGAATGGTTCGGTGCTTTGGTCTTTGAAAAGCTTTGATTGGATTGTTTGATTGTGGGATTGTGAATAGAAAATGAGAGAGAGAGAGAGAGAGAGAGAGAGAGAGAGAGAGAGAGAGAGAGAGAGAGAGAGAGAGAGATTCAAGATGCGATGAGATGAATAATTTAATTAGTAAACAATTTTTGACTCTTATTTTAGTGGTTATCTCTCTGTATTTTATACTAAGGACTCGATCAAATTACCACACACACACAAACACAAACTGAGAGATTAAAAGGACAAAACTATTTGTAGTATCTTTAATCTGTACTAATAACAAAACAATATCATGTGCTATACCCGCTAGCCATCACTAAACTAACTCATGCTAAATGTTCAATACTGAATACGGACTCACAATACCATTTTACTGAGAGATGCCGAAGGTCGTAGTGTAAAAATTATTATATTTCTATATGGTTGATAATTGATAAAGATAAGACTTTCATCCCATGTTAATGCGTAATGAGAGTCCTCCATATTCCATATATTCAAATATTCATGTACTAAAGTCACAGTTTAAGTCCACCAAACTATCAAATTAATTACGATGTTTTAAGCAGCTTATGTATCGTATATTTACTTGGATTAACATGCTCAATTATTACTTTCACCAATCCACAAATACAATTTTCATGATATATATTGTTATGTAGAAAAATACACTCGGTTGTGTGTTACTTCTTAAATATTTATGTGTGTGTGTGTGGGCGTGTAAGAGGGATGGATTTGTACATATATTTTTGTCGACGAATCATTTATAAAGACGACATCGAGTTTTAGTAACTCTAGACGAATATGCAAAACCGGCATTTTAAAAGCGTCAAGGTTGTTTGGAATTTCCATTTGGTGATAATTGGGACATGTTATGGACGAGAGAAAAATGTTTGTTCCGTCATTAAAACCATGTCAATTTGAATATGGTTGGAACTCACTGAAAACATTTAAATGGCTAGCATATAAACTTGAAAATAATTACATATAAAGGATAATTAAACGGAGTGATTGAGGACTGAAAGCATTTTTTTTCTCTTGAATATCCAACTTTCATGTGACCAATTAACTCACCATTTCAGTTTCCACCAGTAGTTTGTACTGTGTGTTGTGTATCTGTATCTGTATATACTGTCTGGAAATGAGAGAGAAAACGAGGAATCAATTCAACTCTCAGTCTGAGGTCAAGGAAATTTCACATTTTTTAAATTTTATTTGCCGACCTTTAAATAACCAACAACAACGCGTCTTCCCTCATTTACAACTTGTACTTGTGCAATTATTACTATCCAATAATTTTTTTATTTTTTATATTTATATTTCCTTTGGTAAAGGAAATTGTGATGACTTTGACAAGTTTTATTTTTCAACAATGACATTTTGCCGACTCGGACGAATATCGAATGTTCAGATTTTATTGAGCTGAAATAATTTTTCCACTAAATACGATGAAGTACATTGTAAAAGTAATAATCGCATATTATGAAGTATGAAGAGTGATAACAAAACGAAGCATTTTTTTAGCTTGTTGAAAGTTGCATCATAATCAGCAGTCAGGAGTTGTGTATAATATCCTTTTATTGTGATATCGGAATTTCTATATGTAGGTACATATGCAAACTGGATGGACTTTATATATATACAAAAGTCATTATCGAGTCCACAAGTCAATTTTCAATACAATGTCATCTGCTGCATGATGGTGATTTGAAAATTGCAATAATAATAATAATAATATATATAGTAATTGGAATTTGACTGCCTGAGCGAGAGAGAGAGATATAAAAGTGCAAGTCAATCAAATGGCGCCTACTACTACTCAAAGTCCTACTCAGCAAAAAAAAGTAGCAAAGTGCGTACTACAAGTTGTAAGTTTACACTCTCACAATGACATTTCACTCCTGTATTATCCTTTGTGTCACTCGTTTAATTTTCATATGTAATACAATACAAACATAAAAATTGGTTTCCTATTCTTAGTTATTACGTATTTAGAGCAGAGTTGCATTGCGTTGCATTTCGTTGTGAGCAATGTTTTTAATTCTGTCAATATAAATTTAAATACACACTCCTTCTCAAATTCCCATCATCATCATCATCTAAAAATCTGTTTTGAGGCCATGTCTAAATGTTTGTCAAATACAGATATGCAGATTCAGAGTCAAGTTATTATAGTATTATGGAATATATCTGTATATCATATAACAAATACCAAGTCTGTACTTTAAATATTTAATTGCTTCGAACAGGTTTGACAGTCTGACTTCTGGTATGGAATTCTTATTCTTACACATGTGAGTTTGTTTAGTGTTTACATTTATATTTAATATGTTCATTTCATTAATAAAAGAGTCAAACTGTGACAGAAATGAGCAATTTCACTTCCCAATTATCATAGTATGACTGATAATTGGGGCTAGTTGGACAGAGACAAGACAAATGAGAGAGAGAGAGAGAGAGAGAGAGAGGCTAGCAAGTGTGGAGGAATTAGTCTAGAAAAGGAAAACAAGTCAGTTTAAATTAGATGGAGAAAAGAAAATGGTTAGAGTATGTATGTATAGAGATAATTGTGAGAACTGAAACTAATAGAAAATGAAAATGTACCAACATTTGATATGTGATACACATTAAATTGGTTCCAGTGGCTACCTAATACAATAATTGTTTTGAAGATTTGAAAAAGAGAATTAATATCAAAGCAAAGCATATACTTACTTTCTGTGTGTATTTTGACGGTATGGATAAGCCAGTGATTTAGGTGATTTAGGTGGTAGTGAAAAGACATGAGTACACTTACACATTATACATACGACTGCGAGTACATGATACACATTCAATTGTCGAGGTAACTCAAGAGCGAATAATAAATTGTTACAACTGAATTTTGTAATTATGACCGCAGGGGGGAATAAAAAAGGATTTGGGATTTTTTGGTTTCTTCTCGTTGATACGTTTTGCATATGTCTTGTCTTTGTATATTTTAAAGAGTCATTGTGAGTTCCGAGCTACAAATTACATGGAAATGAATGATAGGCTGTACAGAGGACGGAATGACAGAGTTAGACCGGTAGGAAGGAAACAAGGTCTCTCTCTCTCCCTCCCACAAATCAAATTATTAGATATTATTGTAGTTTGATTTGATACTATACAACTATACACATTGAGTCTGTGTAAGATATCCTCATCGTAATCGATGGACATATACTTGATAATCAAATGGACAGTCAATAATGGACTTTGGCTATATAAATTGTACAACTTGGACTTGAATCTCCTCCCAACATTATATTCATAATAAACCAATATGATGATATTACTCATGATATACATTATAGAAAACTCTTCCCACAACCACAGATGCAGACTACAAACACACACAGATTTGCATTATATGTATAATTATTAATTATAATTACTGCTCACATTGAATTTGACTGTACTGTACTGCATGCAGATACATTATATTGATCTCCTCTGCTAATTTATTCATACTTGAGACTCGTAATTACATCAAGTATTATATCACATGTGTTAGGAGTGAGCAGAACAGAAGGATTACAGGAGACTTTGATGTGTGAGGTTACATTCGGAAGAGTGTGTGTGTGTGTCGTATACCTGAAATGATCTTTGAGTTTTTTTTGTTCTTTTCCGTTGGAGGATTTATATATGAGCTTTTGTCAATTGCCCTTCTGCTGCCGAACTAAAAGTTAAAAGTTCTTTTGTGTGTAGAGAGAGAGAGAGAGTGAGAGAGAGTGCGAGAGAGAGAGAGATGAAGATGGAAGTATTGGCCACACCCTCTTCCAACCCATGACCTGTATCCGGACAAATATTAAAACGTCGGCCTAATAGAATTAGAAATTGGAATATGTATATATGTCTATAATAGCTAAATGCAAGTGTGCAAAGTCTTTTCCTTGTAGAATTCATCTGTAAAATCATATCGAGAGGCTCTAATTAGTGTCATGTAACACAACTGCATATAAAAATATAATAACAAAACTTCATTTGCCCTTTAAAAAACATCTATGAAACTACACACACACTGACCACTTGCATTTACCAATTGGATATGATGGAGAGAGAGAGAGAGAGAGTGAGAGTGAAAATAGTATATAATAAACTTGAGGGAATTGACAATGAGAATTAAGGTTACGTAAACAGACGGGAGTGTGTAGGAACTTTTGATATCTCTGTGCAATTTAAATTATTTACAGATCCCACAATTACAGATATTCCTTTTCCTTTACTTACATATATCCTCAATATTAATTGACTTTTACAACACGTTATATGGCTATCTCATGATTACTATGTAATTATTATTATAGGTTTAGTCTTTCATACTAGCACGGCGATTTTACAATGTATAATTGTTACATAGGTATAATGCAATTTTGATTTTGTTTTCAAAAGTATAGTGTAAAGTGCATTTATAATTGAAAATAGATAGCAATTCAAACGACAAATAAAAAATATAAAAATGACCGAATCTAATTGGTTGAAATAGGTGTACAAAATGTATGAGATATTCTGTACAATGGCACAATATCCAGTTTCCATGTGAGATTTGTTAATTGTCTAATAGATTTATCAAGTAAAAATTTAGTGTTCAGATTCAGTGCTCGAGATGAGCACTGCTCACATTCAGTTGCTCATTCTGTGAAGCAAGTTTTGATGGATGATAGCGATGGGTTTTGCTCGTTTGATCAAGGCCATCGTCTCATTTCATCATTATCAACAATTTTTTTACTGAAATTTCCATCAAGTCTGCACTAGAATAGAAAACGTTTAATACTATAGAGCTGACAAATTCGAAACAAACATACCTAGTATGGAATCCGTACTACCATTTATTTTAAAACCCACCATGAGTAATAATGAGAAATTTCTTTCCAACGTGAGTACAAGTCTTGATATAGAAATTTCATCAATATATTTGTGTCAAGGGTCAGGAATAGATTTTGGATTACTAATACGACGAAAATGGGTTTCCCTTACTTGACTTTGCACACATCTACGAAACAACAAAAGTTTTTTCGTCTCAATTGACAAAGTCTGGTCAGTTAGTAAGTACATATATGCCGTATTTACCTCATGTCAAGCCTTTTGAGACTTGAGCATGAAGGAGGGAGAGAGAGAGAGAGAGAGAGAGACTAAACTGGTAATTTACTAATTGTAATCCTTAATAAATTGGAATTGGGAAAGAATGAAAGGAAGGATGCAAGCGGGCGGGCAGAGACAGGATTTAGAGATTTGCATCCAAAATTGATTTTTCACATGATTGTGAGCATGTAATAATCAATGAAATTTGACAAGTAGAAAAATATTCAAAGATAAGTTAGTATCAAATCAAGATTCTTCAAGATGCATTCGCGATTGTAATTTTTGCGTGTGTGGTTGGATAAATAATAAAATAGAATATAACAGGAGAGTTGCATAGTTGAGTGTTCAAATGTGATTACACTTGGGTCCTCCACATGGGTGCTCAGGCTATCGCACGAATATCACATGCGTATATATATATATGTGCATGCCTCACATTTATGCCTGTGTAGTACTACGTATGTGTATGAAATATGAATCCTTTGCAAATTTGCTTCAAAGTTCTATTGTTGGTTTTGGTTTCATGCGCTCATAACAACTATTACTGTTATTATTATTACTTTTTTTTGTAGGACTCAGAGAAACAAGAATGTTAAAAGCTATCATTTAATATCGACGTACTAAAGTACTAACACTCTCACGGTTGTCAGTTGTCATTTTCTCAACAATGTCTTATCGTGAAAATCACAGCTCCATACTATGCCAAACCACCATTCTCATTACAATACAAATAGACAAAGTTGTCGTAAATTTTAACCATGCAAAAAGATTAATCAGATTTGGTAGACGGGAAAAGTCAAATTAAAGTGCATACATAAACCTACCTACTATATCTTACTACCTACATATGTACACACAATTCAAGTGAATTGAGCATCGAGGGAATTGACATGTCATGTTTTGAACTGCTTGCATTATTGCGTGTGATGAACATTTTTATAATCTCACATCAACACTACATTTATATTTATGTATGCACATCGTGCTTTATCTTTTTAACACTGTTTCCTTACGCCAAGTCTTTTCTTGCCCACATTTTTTATATATATCCTAAATAAAATGTATTTTGTGTTATTTTTTTGTTACTTTTTTACTTTAGGCGTTAGGCCATGTATCGGGCTGCCACATGAATCCTGCTGTCACCCTCGCATTTTTATTCACCAGGAAAATTGAATTGGTCAAAGCAGGACTGTACATTGTCGTACAATGCATTGCAGCGATTGTAGGAATTGCCGTACTTAAGGTAAACAAAAACAGAATCTAATCTAATAAAAAAAATGAATATTATACTATACAAAATAGTCTTGAGCAGAATGTTTATATCTTGTTTACTCAACCTTTAGAAATTTGAGGGTATTTAATGAGTACCCGTATAGTATTTTAATTTAAATATCAGGCATAATCCAGGTACCAACAATCAAAACCTTTCAAGACTAAGAATTATTTTGTTGTGTAATTTCAACTACAAAGAACACGAGCATTGAGTCAACATTTTATATAGTAAGGGCATAAATGCCAGTTTAAAGTTTGTGAGCACGAGCGTCTGGATATAATTTAAATGTCTATATGGATGAAAAGACGACAGGAATACCCATTTTTCGATAATAAAACAACGTGTTGAAATTGAGAAATGAGTATTCATTTTCAGAGCTCCTATATACATATCCACATTATCAACCCAGTATTTCCCAACGTTTTGTCGAATGTAAAGGATTGATGTCAACATAATGTAATTTATAGTTTCTAAAATTACTATTATTATCATACCAAGACGAGACTTAAAAAAAGACGTGTACGTAACCAAGTGGGTTTAGGACGTAAGTAAATTCTGAGGATTTTACGTGACAAGTTTATGAAAGCCTACGCAGGAATAACGCGTAGGTAGATTTGTGAATCGATTTTCAGTCCCGTCACACTTTTCCAGACTGTCAACCAGTAGCATTCAATATGTAACCAAAATAGCACAAAACTTTATACATGGAAATTGTTATTATTAAAAGTTGACTAGAATTAATTTGAACTCCAATTATATTTCGTTACGTGAGACCATATGTCAATCAATTGTTCAATTGTACCAATATATTGCAGAATTTATAGTAGACCAAATGAATGAACGGATCGTGTAAGTACATAGTACATATTACATATCTATACGTCAGTATCTATTATTGCATTCTATTACATGCGTTCCTTCTACAGGACAATAATTTCTGCACAAAAGTCTGACTTAGAATACGTGTTATATATTCAGGAACTATCTTCCTTTTTTTGAGTAAAATTACGCCATGTTCATGCCTTTATATATGTCAGCCTGGTTTGATAAAGCATTTCCTTTTTTGTTTACACAAGTCATCTTCTTAATACCTACATGCCTACAAGTACATACTATACCTATTCGTCCTAATGTCAAAGTTATTATTTAAGAATAGTGTGGAAATACTAACTCAATTAAGGTAGTTTATTAGATTTAATTTCAATCATCGTTGATCGTATAGGTAGCAAATTAAATATAATAAATAATGTGCACTCACTTACATGTCCATTTGTACCTAATTACAGCTCCTATTACCCGAGACAATAATGGGTGGATTCGGTGTGATTACTGTGAAGAGTCCTTTGTCATCTCTACAAGGCTTTGGAATCGAATTTATCCTCACATTTATACTTCTTTTTATAATTTTCTCCGTTTCTGATGAGCACCGGACTGACATTCAAGGTTCAACGCCTCTTGCCATCGGGTTGTGCCTGGTCACACTCATTCTCTCAGGAGTAAACATGCAATAATAATTATATTTGTCTATTTCTACATTTTACCACTATCCAATACTAACTCTAGTCATTAAATGTACTACATTTTCCATCTTCCAGGGAAATTTGACTGGTGCTGGTCTTAATCCGGCTAGAGCCCTCGGTCCTGCAGTCGTTATGGGAGAATGGGACTGCCACTGGGTTTACGTAAGCCTTTTCCACCGTTTCTAACTTGATTTACTATGTACGTATTTTGAAGGAATATAGAAATAGTGTTCACTGATAACAATTCTTTTCATTTTACACATTCACAGTGGGTGGGACCAATTGGAGGAGCCATTACAGCTGCAGCAACGTATGAACATATTTTCCGTGTTCTTCGACCAGAGGAAATCGAAGCCGCTCAAATTGCCAAACAATTAAAAGCTCGAGAGTCAGAAATTAAAGAAAGTAGCATGGCCCCACCAGTTTAAGAATGCTGTGCAGCAAATCACAACTAAAATACACTACAAACTTTAATTCTTAAATTATTATTATTTAAACTGTAATAGTTTTTTGTTTCTCTTGTACCTAGTATGAAGTATGTACCTATACCTACATATGACCTATGTATAGTTGACAGTGTCAACTTGACACATATATAGACTATATATGTAACTAATATACAATGTAAGAATATTGTTTTTTTATGACAGAATTATATTATACATATTATTACATATTATCTATCGATAGATGCTAGGTGGAAGAAAAAAAGAGAAAACTGCTACAAATATATTTACATATTTTCATGTATAAACCTGAATTGAGGCATATTTAAATCTAAATTTAGCTATCTTATAAGGATTCAGTAGTGAATGTATTATTTTCATCTCAAAATGTGAGATATTGTCCAATAATACTAAAGTACATCTCTATACTCTATTGAAACTAGCAACTATTCTAGTGAATAGATATTCCAGTTGAGAGTAACTATAAATATAAACACTATAGAATTAGCATAATGGAATTTTGCAAGATAGGAAATACACTTTATATACCAAAGAGAAGGGATTACTCATATTACCTATTGAAATCCATTCTCTTTGCTTTATAGTTTATACCATTATACTATAAAGTTTATATATGGGGTTGTGAATAAGAAAACACGCCGAATGTCCTTTTTCACTTTTTTGCATATTGTTATGTAGAAAAACAT
>JAIUND010000091.1:0-124142 GCA_034699125.1 Gisinianus flammeolus | reverse complement strand
GCGAATTCACACTAAATTGTGAGAATTAATTAACTCAAGTCACTCACCTGTGTAAGTAAATGGGCAATCAAGCACCTGAATTCACGACTCACACAAATTATTCTTGGAATGTCGCCATCTTTTCGTAATTGAATAGCGTATAGCGAATCGTGAAGAGTGAAAGGAAATGACTTTCGTTTCACTTCTAGAATATGTACGCCGTGTTTTTAAACGGAAAGTCACGTGGCCGCATGACCATGGCCGCATGACCACGTGACTTTCCGTTTAAAAACACTTCGTACATATTGGTGAAAAGTGAAACGAAAGTCACACAGAAATTAAAAAATAAAATATTAAGAGGGATTATAAAAATTGCGCGAGGTCATAATTTTATCGCGGTGATTTCTCATTCATTCATATGAATCGCATATGATGGAAAAAACGTGTGGAGAGCGAGAGTCTTGGTCTTGGCGAGTTATTTTATCATAATCATAATTGGGCAGTGATTGGGATTTGATCAATTAAATATATGTATTATAGTTAATATTATTTTAATTTCAATCTGTCTACTTTCAGTTTCCCTGATTGGGGGTCAGGAGGTCCTGGAAGCATGGGGACAGCCGGCGGCGGGCAAACAATGCAAAATCCTCAACTGTCTGTAGTTACCACCGTCTGGGGATCCATGAGTTCATCACAAACCGGACCACACTCTTCGTATAGTGGAGGAGTAGGAGCAAGTGGTGTGGCCTCAAGCCATAATATGGGCCCTCAAGGAAATCATATTAGTGGTGGTGGTGCTGGTGGTGGACCTCCTCCTAATTACCACATGAAGGGTCCTTACGGTTCTTCAAATATGGGTTCCTATCCTCAAAGGTAACTTTTCACTACTCATGTTGACAACTTGAAAGGGATTAATTACCGTTTTGAAATAAGTAATAAGTATACTCTAGTATTATCAGTTGAGTATCAAAATATGTTGTGTGTATATTCATTTTGTAACAGCTTCAACTGAGTGCTCAATGTGCTCATGCATTACATATTTAGTATTTACATGTATCAATTATCAATTATGAATGAGAATATTATTATCATGATCAATGATGATCATCATCAGAAACGCTAGCATTTTTTTTACTGTCTTTTTTTAAATAACAACATAAATAAATGAAACCATATCTAATAATAATAATGATGATCTTCATCATATAGGTATGTACCGACTGGAGGGGGGAATGGACAAGACCCGAATTATTCAAATCCAAATGCACTAAGTACAGCCACAATGGTCGCAACTGCTACCGCTACAGCAACTGCTACGGCAAGTGTTGTGGCACTACAGGAACGACAGGAAATAAACTCGATGCCAAATCAGTATGGGATGCAGTACAATTCGAATCAGCAGCAGCAACGAATGACCAATGTCATGATGAGTAACAATAATGGCATGAACATGGGCATGATGAACTCCATGAGCAACCCTAAAATGGGAGTTCAGGTGATTATCTTGTTCATCTTACTATAACTAAATAAATAGATTTGATTACATTTTAATTATTAAAACAAAAATATCATAGCTACATGTGTAAGTACGAAAAACTCGTCCAAGAAAGTTTTTAAAAAAAGTGACAATAGTTTACAAATAACTTCTTGGTATATGTCCTATGTAGTACATAGTATGTACTTTATCTTCCTTTGTTCATGATTTAATTTGATGATTAAATATTTTGAATTAGCCTGGTCCTGCCCCGAGTTATGGTCGTTCAAACGGAAGTAGTCGGAGTGCACCATATCCTAGCCCTGCCACTCATATGAGCCAAAAACGTGGTGGTGGTGCAAGTCAAAGTCAATCCGGCTATCCCGGACCTCCAAATGGTCCACCTATGACTCCAAATGGGCAGATGAATCCAGCGTCTTACAATGGGGGCTCGTGTACACCTGTAAGTCTCTTTTCATTTCATTTTATAATATAAAATATATTTTAAATACCAAAATATTTATCATTATTATTATTATTATCAATTATTATGTAAATAGAGGGAACTTCATTTATTCGGAAGTTATAATAACTAGTATAGTAATAAATTATTACTAATAATAATGATAATGAACATTTTTATTTGCCTTTTATAGTATGGTTTGTATGCACCTGGCCCTGGCCCTGGCCCAACCCGGTCTTATTCTGGTCATTATACTGGTCCAATGCCAGGTCATGGAATGTCTTACAGTACTAGTAATATGAGGCCAACAGGAATGCGGCATCCTCCTCAACATCATCACCAGTCGCAAGGGACAGTCGTTCCACCTTACTCGGTGACCAATGGACAGTATTATTCTCAGCAGCAAAGCAACATGACAACTCCTAATCCTACCATGTTCAATCATAATAATAATAATAGTAATAATAGTCATCCCGGCGGTGTAATGATGAGTAACTCACCGAATCCAAATAATATGAGTGGTATGAACGTACATATGAGTAGTATGAGCAGTATGGGTAATATGAGCGGTATGACTTCAAATTCCATGATGAACCAAGTGCCCAGTATGAATCCTCACCATAATCATCACCATCAACCGTCGCAACAGCAACATCCTCATTCTCAACCTCAACATCCCCACCAAAGTCTTACTCAACAACAGCAGCAGCAGCAACCTCACTCTCATCCTCAACATCCCCACCAAAGTCTTACTCAACAGCAGCAGCAACAACAACACCAAAGTATGAGTCAGCATCAGCAGCAACAGCATCTTACAAACGGACCTATACCGCCAAATCACAATACGAATTCTTTCCTCCAACAGCAACAACAGCTTCAGCAACAACAACAACAACAACAACAACAGCAACTGCAACAGCAGCAGCAACAACAACAACAACAACAACAACAACATTCATCAAGTCATCAATATTCTAATTCAAATGGTCCTCCGACCTTATTTCCAGAAAGTAATAGTTCCTCCGGAGGACCTGCAGGAATGAATAGCAGCGGCGTTGTTGTTGGTGGTAGTAATGGCGCTGGGCATAATACTGCTGGAGTGACTGGAGTGGTTCCTCCAGGAGGTCGTCCCATGCACTCTTACCAACATAGTCCAATTCCCGGTAATCCTACGCCACCGTTAACACCAGCTACCTCAATGCCTCCATATATGAGCCCTACTGGGGACACTAAACCTGTGATAACCAATACTACAAATCCTAGTGAGTTCATGTCAACAGTTTCGTAAATTATTTTATTACTTTACACTAAATGTGAACTTGTTTTTTATTACAATGATATTATTATCTTTATAGATGACGAATTAAGACTCACCTTCCCCGTAAGGGATGGAACTATCCTGGCCCCCTTTAGATTGGAACACAATCTTGCAGTGAGCAACCATGTCTTCCATCTCAAACCAACAGTACATCAGACCCTCGCCTGGAGGCAAGTTTTTTGTTTACTTTTTTTACTTTGAGAGTATGGACTATGGTTCTGGTGAGGTCAATTTCTGACCTTGAGTGCCAAAACATAGAACAAATGATCTCAAAAATGAATCTAAAGCACAAAAATTTCAGTCATTTAAAGTTAATACATAATTTTTAATTGTAGATCGGACCTCGAACTCCAATTGAAATGTTTCCATCACGAAGACCGACAAATGAATACAAATTGGCCGGCGAGTGTTCAAGTGTCAGTCAATGCGATTCCCTTATCTATTGACCGAGGGGAAAACAAAGCATCTCATAAGCCACTGTACCTCAAAGACATTTGTTTGCCTAGTCGCAACACATTACAAATCACAGTGTCTGCTTGTTGTTGTGTAAGTATTTCTGATGCACAAATGAAATGATTTTTATTTTTAAAACAAGTGTTATCAAGTTTTGGTTCTCATCATAAATAAATACATGTATTTGTCTTTATTTTTATTTTATATTTATTTTATTTTAGTCTCATCTCTTTGTTCTTCAATTGGTCCATCGACCGGCTGTCCGTTCGGTCCTTCAAGGCCTCCTTCAGAAGCGACTCCTCCCCGCTGAACATTGCGTCACGAAAATCAAGAGAAATTTCAATAGTAGTGCATCCATGAACAGTATCGGAAGTAACTCCGATGATGGTGGAGTGGAACAAACTGCTATAAAGGTTTGAAAACTTTCTAATTTCTCTTTGGTTTAAGCTTTTGTATGAGCCCCATCCTATATTTGTCTTCACCTGGATTTTGACTTATTAGGATTTTATGTACGCACATTTATATTAGCTTGTTTACTTGGCAGTCAAAAATAGGAGTTGAGATGATGGAATAAAATTACTTGAATGTAATTCAGATGTAATAATATGCCACAAACAAGAGTCAGTAGACACAGAAACTCATTTCTTCCTCCTTATTGACTGTATATGTATATTTCTGCGTGTGGGGAAGTGAGAAAGAGAAATTAAGAACTACTCATCAAAATACGAAAATTAGGTACTAATGAATTGAAAAAGCTTTTTCGAGACTGAAGTAAGTACCTCTAGTCTTTGAAACTTTGAGTGAGTGAAAGTTAAACTTTCTTTTGAGAGAGAAAGGGAAAGGAAAGTTACAAACAATAGAAAGTATATTATGCAATATGCGCATACATTTTAGGTCTCGTAGAAGAAAGTTTCGTGACATATGCCATAAGGTTTATTATGCATAAGAAAGATTTCACCGTACATTATACACGAGTTTTTTCAGGCGAGCTTCTACCAAGTTTATTTTGGTGGCAAAAGTAGATGTAATACAAGATAGAATTTAGAATAATATAGGTACTACCTATTATTATATATTACCTACCTATTAGGTAGGTACTGTAGGTAGTAGATAGGTGTATCGTGCATGCAGTACTATAAAAATTAACGTCTTGTATACATAAATTCGTAGTTTTATTATTGTAAAGCAATATGTACTACAAATGTATTCATAATTAAATAAATTTTGACAGCATTATATCGTGGGTAATACCTAACCGCCGTATACTTTAATATACATTTGTAGTAATGTATAGTGTATAATGTATAGTGTAGTAATTCCTGCACTATATGATTAGGAAATTAAACATGGACGTTATTTTATTGATAAATTATTTGTTTGAACTACATTTTACGATTGGTAGGGAAATACGTATCAAGAGTTCTTTATAAAATATTATTTAAGAGTTAGAATTACACAAAGCAAAGAAGAGAAGGAAAAAATTGTGTAAGTCAAGAAATAGTTTTGGAGAGGTTGCAGAAAGGCGATAAAGGTTACTTGTTACTAAGCTGGCGGCAGAAGGAAGCGAGCATGTCGGAATGGATAGGAAGCGTCGGCCAGTTTTCTAAAGCTTTGACTCTAACGTTTTGGGCATAACGAAAAAAAAGATTGTGGCTACGGAGAAGAGAAGAGAAAGAAGTAGCAGACGAAGAAGAAAAGTAGTCACCCTGCACGTCTTGCTTTATGCATACTCTCTATCTTGGCCTACTAGTTGTGTTGTAGAGAGAGAGATATGGCTTGGTTTTCTTATGTTGAGACCACTCAGAATGGGATGTGGAGGAAAAAGTTGCAGGTTGTGTCAGTCGTCGTTTCGTGAAAACTGAAAGTGTTGTGTCGAGTAACGTAAAAGACAGAGGAAAGATAGAGAAAAGAGGAGCCAGGAGATTGAATGAAATACTCTCTTAAGTATAGGTTTGACTATCTTTTTCAGTGTCGTTCAGTGTGTGTGTGTGTGTGTTTCTCTATATCTAAAATATCTACATTTATATATAAATTACATACACATACATGTATGTTTGTATTTAATGGAGGTTTGTGTGCGCGCTGTCTGTCTCTTTTTCAAGTCCGGTATGCATCGTTTGGCCGGGTAGGAGAGTGAGAGAAAGAGTATAGTTGAATTTAGCAGTAGTGGAAGGAAGGATAGGATGAAGCATCTGGGCTCTTTCCACCGCATCGATTTCTTCCCATGGAAAAAGCACCACTACAACCTTAGTCTCTCTCTCCTGTTCTCTATGAATGTAATGTTGTAGAACTCGGCTGTCTATTAAGATATACCTAGCTAGACCATGCCATGCCGTGTAGGTAGTTTGTACAAGGTAGATGATAGGTAATTCAACTACTATATAGTTATTATAATAAGTAATGCTGGGGAAGTAGCTGTAGCTTTTGGTTGGTTTGGTAGTCAAGTTATAGTTATCCTTAAAGTACTATATCATGTGCTTTCATGCACACAAATATACATATAATATATCTTGAACATGTATTTATACAAAGATATTATATAATATCTTTATATCTTAAACTAAAGGTGAAGAGAGACGCAGAGTTAAAGTATTCATATATATATATTATATACATGACATATCATACAAATGGGAGTCGCACTAGAATAGAATTGAATACGAATAAGCGAGAATAAGCATAGTAGCAGTATCTATAGTAATACTGGGTTGTAGGTTCATGTGGAGGAAATGTGTTTAGGCATGTGTGTGTGTGCCGCCCAGAAAGAAGATTCAAGTTAGACGAGGAGGAAGAAGAAGAAAAGATACAAATAGAGATGCTTGCTGTAGAAAATGTAGAACGGAGATTCTGAGTATTAGAAGAGAGAAATGATGAGACTGTATAAGGGGTAAAGTTCCAAGAATAGTCAAGGAAAGGATGGCTTGGTTATTTTATTCCATTCCGTCGCTGCTTCTGCTTACTGGAGAAAACCAGACCAAAAGCAGAGGAAGGAGAGTAGAAGAGTTGTACTTGCCATTAGATAGATAGGATCACCGAGAAGAGAGAGAAATATGTAAGTAGTGTCCTTTGCATTACCTTTAGTCAACTTCAGTCAGAGTAGTATAGAAGAGAGCAAGAGTTTTGCCTTACTTTAGTTTACTTGGCTTTGTTCTGTCTCCCTGCCTCTCAAATGGTTCGTGTGTGTAGACTTGTTCAGATATTTATATTCACACTGGAAGAGTCAAGAGATGCTATCCTCTTTTTGCTATTGCCCCTCATGTTCTGCTTCTCTTCTCATGGTGGCCAAATTCATTTTCTCTCTCTTTCTCTCCCTTTCTCTTTTGGTGTATAAAGATAATGTTAAAGTTGAAAATGTAGTAGAACGTCTTAGTAGAAAGGAACATAGATCCAGAGGACCCAAAGCACCCATGGAAGAAGATGAATTGAACGTTGTTCATCTACTTTTGTACATATCAAAAGAGATAGATCTTTTACTGCTAGTACTTTGGAGACCAGCGTCTCTTGTTCTTGTCCATGTTGATGGTACCCGTTACTTACCTGACGACTCCTTGTTTGTCTTTAATGTGTTTCAACTGTTGTTTGTGAAGGAAAATGCAACGATAGAAGAATGCTTTCATTATCTTCCATAAGAAAAAAAATTTAGAATAATTATAGGGTAAATTTTAATTGCTTTTAGCATTTTTACTCGAGAGATGTTTACAAATTCTGTATTACAATTAACGTTGCAACATCGTAAAAAATCACATTTTAAAATTCACTTTTAGTGAATTGTAGTGAATTTTAAGGTGAATTTAATTTAATTTTGAAATAGTCTGGTAAACTAAAATGCCAAAAATGCTCAGAAGGCTCAAATTGTAAGATAAGTATACTTAGCATTAAGATAAGTATACTTAACATTAATATATTAATGTTAAACGCGAAAAACGACGAAATCCGAGCAAAAGTAGACAGGTTGCGATTGACTTTGTTTGTTGAGACTATATATATATAATTAAATTTTGTCCCCATGCATTTTGTTGTATCGGGAATACGAGATAGAAATGATTACATAGAATGCGATTTGGGTTATCCATCAATTGATAGCATTTTAATTTAATGTGGACCATCATTTTCTTGTTGTCATTCCAGGTCTCATTGAAGTGTCCCATAACCTACAAGCGAATTACATTGCCAGCAAGGGGCCACGATTGTAAACATGTTCAGTGGTGAGTTTTGGAAATGAATTTTATGTTAACTGATATGGTGATTATTCGTATATATTTATTTTGTACTCATTTCATTTTTTTTTGTACCTTATAAAGCTTTGATCTCGAGTCATATCTACAATTAAATTGCGAGCGAGGTGCTTGGAGATGTCCTGTTTGCAAGTAAGCAAGTTTGATTTAATCTATAGATATAGACTTCATCACGTTTTTCTAATAATGTTACCACGAATTCTTGCCGAAAGTTGGGGAGTACATTATGCAAATGTAAAAGGCGTGTACCTCCGGATTTGTCTGTTTTTGTTGTTCTCCTCATTAAGTTTATTTTAATTAAGATTGAGATTTGAGAGTAGACTAAAACAATTTGGAATTTAAATTCCAAGAGGAAAGCTTTATGAACTTCACTGTATGAGAGGAAAGTGTATTCGAATACATAGTGAATATCTGTAGTACAAGGATTGGAGTTTTGATATGTCAACATTTTCAATATAGTTGGCGCGATGTTTATCAATTTGAGATTGTTTGTTCTTGACCCATCGTGATGAATTTGATTTTGCTTGTATTCGTATAGCAAACCAGCACAGCTTGAAGGTTTAGAAGTCGACCAGTACATCTGGAGTATATTGAATGCTCTGGGAGTTAGTGATGCTGAAGAGGTAACCATTGATGCAGCTGCCAATTGGAGACCCTCAAAGAATGTGCCCGGATTTAAGGTATGTCAAATAAACATTTGAAGCACATATATAGCGAATGAGTTTTCTGACACTTCTTCGTCTTTTTATCCACTAGCTATATGTATAAGTATATGTATGGGTGGAATTATACATCAAGTGGGACTTTTGTGTGGTAATATTTTTGACTTTTGTATGTAATATTATTTCTAGACGGAACCCGATGACTCTGACCCATGTGGTGGTGCCAAGCGCGTTAAAGCCATCAGTCCAGGGAATATGAACATGCCGTTGCCACCGATGGGCTCCTGGGATTCGGGCATGGTCATGTCTCCATTTGGCCCACCCGACATGAACAGTAAGTGTCCGAGTTCGTCATTGTATCTAGACTATGTATTTTACCACCCGGTGTATTCTATATAATACATATGGAGAAAGAATGTACTACATAGTATATATGTATCGTACATACTACATGGTTATGCATATTTGTAGTATTGTGCAGCTACCAAGAGTTCTTGGTTCAAATAATGTCGAGTAATCAAATCAATTCTTAAGTAGGTCAAGAGAAAATTGATCGGGTTTTGCTTGAGTTATATGCTATTCATGTACAGATCAGGGCTCCTTGCCCATTTGTTTGTTGACTATTTTGGTGTAAGTAATCCTAATTTTATTAATGGTTTTCATTTTTTTAATAATTTCAGGCATTGCGAGTGGTTCAATGATGAATAACTATGGAAATAATAGTTCCTCCTCAGCCGCTAATGGAAACATGGCTAGATCTAATTCCTCCTATGATTTTGCAAATGACTACGGTCCTTTGTCGCAATTGACAGAATCTGTCAACTCTCTAGATCCTCTGAATGCCATCGAAAAAACTATAAATGAGCAGGTTTGTAATGATAATAAAAATGAAAAGTGTATACTTCACATATTCATTCTTATGAATGACATGTGATTATTATAATTGTAGAAGTGAATAAGAAAACCAGCCGGATGTCCGTATCTAGAAATCGGGATATTTGAGTTTTCCTTTTGGCCACTTTCGCGCCAAAGCGTTTTTTATGATTTTTGTAATTTGAAAAATCACAAGACAAAAATCGCCATATATTTTGTTTAAATTTAACTAAAATTTGTAAATTAATTAAAAATATTTACAATTTTTTTACAAATTTCTAACTGTTTGCATAAAATAGCCCATGTTTTCTTACATAACAATATGCAAAAAAGTGAAAAAGGACATCCGGCTGGTTTTCTTATTCACTTCTACAATTTATTTACATAGTCAAGAGAAACTTTTTGTGTATTAACAATGCAAATGATTCATTATTATTTAGATGGGTCCACCGGGGAATTCTAACAATAATGGTGGAATACCTGGTAATAATAGTAGTGGAAATTCTGGACAAACCGGAAACATTACGACAGCAAGTACAAATAATTCGAATGGGCCTTCATCGATGTCTGGAATGCCGCACACACCTCACACTCCACACACACCGCATACTCCCCATACTCCAGGTGGCGGAAATGGTCCACCGAGTGTCCCTCCTCCAAGTGGTAACCACTCAAATTCAGACGGCAATTCAGGGACTAACGGAGCAAGTCTCAATAATAGCAGTAATAATAGTTCAATCGTCATTCCAGACACAGATCTGCCCTCTGGTTTGAACTTTGACCCAGAAGATGTGATAAATGGTAAAATTTACGAAATTGATGAATTGAAATGTTTTATAATTGATCTAATCTTTCCTGTCGTATTTAACTTTTAACCAATTATATTTAATTTTCAGGTGAAGGTTCCGGACAGGAAGGACTCAACGTAAGTGTTTTGATTGAATTGATTTTTGACTTGTTCTCATATGAAGTACACTTTTAATTTGTATAGTTCTAATTTTTTGTTTCATGAATTAACAGCTTTTGCCAGATAGTGGTGTTGACCCCATGGAGTTGCTTTCGTACCTGGAGCCGTCAGGCTTAGCCACACCACCTTCGAGTAAGTTATTTTCTTGAATTTTGAGAGATTTGCCATCATTCGACCATATGTGTAACAGTAATTTTGAATTTTGGTATTGAATTATTTTAGGTGGAGATAGCAGCAATGGTGGAAACAACTCAAATTTAAACTCTACCCCTGTATCCGTTTCTGATGATCTCCTCTCTCTGTTTGACTAAGAGTTTTATTCTTTCTAGTATTATTATTATTATTATTAACGTAAATAGTGTGAAATTGTTACTTACTATATATTCAAATGTTATATAATATAACAAAAAATGTTTTTGCGACCTCTTCGTCTTAATTCTACGTTGGTTTTTCAAGGAGCTGGTGATATTATCATCAAAATACAACTACATCAAGATTATTTAGTGTAAGTAATATATAAATAAATATATATATATAGATATGTACATAGTTATGTCATAATATTAAGTGTATATATACATCATATTATATACAAATTTAAATTTTATCGTTTTTTTTATGTATAAGGACGAAAAAGAAGATATTATAAATAGTCTTTTAGTCTTTAGATAGAAACGTTTTTATTAGGAGACAAATATAGTTTTAGAAATATATGATATAAAATAAAATAACTTTTTTTTTTAAATTATGACAATATATAACCATATTCCTTGTATCAAATATGACAGATTTTTTTAACCTGTAATATCTAAAAATACAAAACTGTATATTTAAAAAAGTAGAGAATAGAAAAACTAAACAAACATTATTATATAAAATAAGAGAGATGGAGAGATACGGCAGCCCACCAGAAATCTCGATATGGTATTCACTTCACATATAATATTATACACAAACATATTATTAATGTTATGTCATTTATATCTGCTCGTTTTTTTCAGCTTCAATATTCTAAATGTTCATAAAAAAATTGATAATTACTATACTATATACCGTCAACATCATCCGTGTTTTACTAATATATACATGAATCAAACAAAAACCAAAAAGAATCTACACAAATACAATGAACAAACAAATCACCATATGCAGAGTAAGCTTAATTTATACAATTGCAGGTATACAATACAGGATTTTACCAAGTGAATTAAATGATATCATACCTATAATACATGCTTACATATTGTACTTTCATTAGAATTACGATTAAGTACTCTTAACTGGGTATACCTACTATGATTGTTACTATACAAATTCAGACAAACCTGTAACGTACTATAGATTATAGTTTTATTTTACACCACAACCATTTATTATTATTATAGCAAGTCAGCTAGACGTGAATCTTCTATGTATATAGATATATTTAGATAACGCTGCAGATGAAGACAAATGTAAAACAATTACTATAATGACAAAAATAATGTGGTAATTATGTATGTTACTTATTGAGCGAAAGACAGAGCTATCATAGTGTCGTTCTTGAAATACAAATGCGCCTTGGTTAATAAATTATTAATTATATAATATACGAATATGATTATAATGAAAAAATGAAACGAAATCTATGCCATTCGTATAGATTGACGTATTATGTAGGCTGTACAGTATAGATTAGATTTAACTTAAATCATTTAAGTATCGTACTCTACTACTAAATACAAAAAAAAAGTTAATGTGTGAACGCGAAGATTGTAACATATTATTATTGTATGTTGAGGATGAATTCAAATTGTATATGAAGCGTGTAAACTTATTGTGTACAGCCGAGTACCTGCATCAATCAAAAAAATATATATTAATTTATAGGATGCCGTCATCATAAAATATCCCAATATCGATTACCAGTACTTATAATTAGTGCAAATACATACATACTTTCATGAATTATAGGTAAATATGTATATGTACAACATTCGCAAATTTACTATATATCAGTAGTAGCATGCTTACATGCAATATGAATTGTTATCATATATAATAATTAAACAACAACAATAAGTAAAACGTTCAATGGTTTCTTGATTCAAATTTACAAACAAAATAGAAGTACATAGTATGCATTAAATATACCTATATCTAATATAACCGTATGTATTACAAATTGAGAGCAACAAAAGTTTGACAGTTTTTGACGTTTCATAAACAAGTTCCTCAGTAAAAATTAGAAAAATGGGAACCATTAATTCTTACAAAATAGACAAGACGATAAAGAAAAAACTATGCTATTATTATTAAATATTAGATAAATATTATTACAAACTGGATGTTTTTCAAATTTTGGACTCAAATATACCTATAATTATGTAATAGTACTTCAATGATAACACTAAAACCATGACATCCTCAAAACTGCAAACGTACATATGTATAACAGATAGATTTGGACATTGTATCTCTCTGATGTTGTTAACCCATGTTCCTGTATTTCTGTATTCTATTTAAAACAATATCTGCACATGTACTAAAGTGACGGTAGTACAGTTTTACATACTGTTGTCGTAGTATAGAGAGAAAGTTTTATGTATTAGATACATTTGGGGTGAAAAGAAAGAGAGATTATGCAACGATTATCTATACTATATATACCTATCACTTGTGAACCCATATTTTTAAACACAATGTGCAGAATCATATATCAGATCATATGTGGGGATTTCTGTATCATATTTTGCCCTATAACAAATCTACATGTTTGCTTTAAATTAAAATTAAATTAAATTAAATTAACGAGGAGTACGGGGAACATGATACATATTATTATTATTATTATGGATTCAAAGAAACTTTGCAAACCTTTATACTCGTATGAAATATACATGAAATTCTTATATGCTATATAGATATGTACTAAATACCGTAATATATTCACATTTAAAATACATCGGCTACATGGTTGGGTTTTATGACGATGGTAATATGAAATCTCTGATCTTTATAGGACGTATATACTTTAGGTAAACATTAGTTACAATATGACACTTTGTGTACTTTTTAGAAAAGCATTATAAAATTTGAAGGAAATTGCGATAAATTTGATGTAAGTTTAAAAAAAATATATATATACTTAATGAATATTGACTGCGAAATTTGTTATTAAAAATCGAAAAAGTTCGGCAGTTGGCAAACGCTACATTGCAAACAAATTTACAAATTTTAACAGGTAAAACGTATAATAATAAAAAATGATTATGACCTATATATGTATACATGTGTATGAAGTACAGAAAGAAGGCCAATAGTACGAAGGAAACAACATGTTTTAGCTGTGCTTTTTATTACTATAATTCTAATGTACGTAATTGATTTAGTGTCAATTCTTTTCCATTTTCAAGTATAACTTTCGAAATACAAAGTCGCTCGGTATATACATAGATATTACAATTAAATGACATAAATATTTACCAACACAACAGATATGAAGACGGAAGTTTGGATTGTCTATCGATTAATATTGATGCGTAATAATAGCTAACAAATATAACCATTTAGATAACATATACTACTAATTATTATTATTATGTATAGAGAGTTAAGCTATATAACGGATGCTACATATAAATATATATATACAGTATACACCTATGAAACAATGAATGGACCCTACAAAATTAATTATAAATACCCTGTCGTCTCGTGATATAATAAATTATTACACTCATGTAAGTACAATCAAAAAATACAATACTGTCATTTCTCACGCCTCTCTCCTTTATTTTATTCAATTATATTAATCATGCCGCATAATCAGAAGAAGCAGAAGAAAATAGTCATTTTTTTTTTAATGAGAAAAAGAAAGCATCTCGAGTAAATGATGAGATACGAGAATACGAGTCTGCAAAACGAAAGTGTGTATAATAATGTCAGCCTTTGACTTTAATGTAAAACATTATCACGTGTCCTCGTTCCTAACCTTTCATGATTGATGTCTAACTGTTGCATATAAATATGCCTTATGCTCCGAACTCCGGTCGAAGGGTATAATTCGGAAATAGTAATCACTAATTACTTGCAGTGAAAGCAGTACTTTCTCCTTATTCGAAGAAAGCAAACGCTATACCTTATCATAGCCTATTTATTACAATAATGTAATATGTATATTATTATGTTTTCTTCATTTTTTACATTATATTGAAAGAAACGCATTTCAGTGCAAGTTAATTCCAAAAATCAACTACAAAATACAGTTTTGATTTTCGTGTCATGTTGAGATAATTGATATTTCACCGTAGTTAATTCTGTTAATTGCATGGACATTATGAGAAGCGAATTTACAAGATCAAATCCAGAAGTTGCCATCAAGTTGAGCATTGAAAAAACGATTGAGAGCGCTGTGAATGTTTTGAATTGTTTCCGTATTCTCCTAATTTTTTAATTTTAAAATATGAAATATAGTTAGATTTTCTGATATTTATACTTTACTTGTTTTTATAAATGTGAATAAAAGTGCAGGTATGTATAATTGTTCATGTGATTTTTTGAGCATTTTGAGGGGAGAAAAACTAAATAACTAACATCATAATTATTTGTAATAGTTGAGTCTAAGAATTTCGAAGTAACATGGAAGGTTCAGAAGAAAAACAACAACAACATCCTCTAATTAACAACAACAATCTTTTCACAGCAATAACAAATGAAGGAAATTTTAATGAAGTAGACGATGAAGCAATAAATAAACAAGTTCAAGGAGAAACAATAGTAACTGAAGTTCATGACACGGATATTGGTAGCTCTGTTGATATGAATGACCAAAACACTGTCGAGCTTGGAAACCAAAACCAGGGTTCATCTTCTAATAATAATTTACCACACCAGATTTTATCATCAGAAGAGTACACTGAAACAGGAGGAAATCATAGTGAAATGGAAACCCCGAGAGATGATGGTTGTACAGATTCCGCTCATCCTCAAATTGATCCTTTTATTGAAATTATAAATAACGAAATACTTGATAGTAATATTCATCAAAATGGGACTTCAGCATCAGCAATAACAAATGCCATGTCACTGCCATTTTCATTCCCAGGACAGAGTTTTAGTGAACAATCTCAGAAATTAATTTTAAATGTGTGGGATTTTTTCAAACGTGCCCGTAAAGATCCTAGATTAATTCATTCATTACGAGGACCGCAAGGTAAATTCAAAGTAAAGTAAATAGTATAGCACGAAAAATTGAATGCATGAATATTTAGGGACTAACATCAGCAAACATTGTAATAATATAATCTTATTTTGGTATTTAAATATTATTATATATTTATTTTTCTCCAGATCATGCTTCTGCTGCTCTCAATGTAGGAAGTAAAACTATCGGCAAAATCGCAAAACGAGTGCTAAGACTTGGGAAATTAGAAACGCCAGGCAAGAAAAGGAATCGACCAAAAACTGTTTTAGATTCTATTGGCGCTGATGGTGAAGAAGTGTTGCGATCAATAATCAGAGACATGTATGAAAGAAGGTAACTGTCAGAAAAATATATGTTGTGATTATATCATGGATTGCATCGTGAAAGAAAATAACGAATTTACTCTCATTTTTTATTCGGAAAGTTTAATTCTTGTCATCTATAACTTCATTATTACTATAGAACTGCGCCTACAATTTCTCTTGTTCTGACTGAAGCCAAAGAAAAACTGGATTTTAAAGGCAGCACCACTAGTCTTCGTAGAATTTTAAAACGGATGGGCTATAAATATGGTGGTCTCAACAATTCGTTGATTCAATCTGACAAGGCAAACATATCAGGATGGAAAGAAAAATCAACCAAAAAGTCTTGGAGACCCAATAAAACTACAACAGCGAATGAACGGAAAAGAGATAAGACTTCTACCGCCAAATTAAAAAAGAAATGTAAAACTGAACCTGTTGATGAAGAGCAATCTTTACAGGAAATGGAGTCGCAGGAAATTATTGAATTACACGAGGTGATGGACGAGCATATTCAACCTCATGAAGTCATTATTCACTATCAAAAGCAGAATGAAAGAGATTTCTTAACACAATCGCAAGAAACTCAAGTGATCACTGTGACCACTGATCCGTCAGAGATTATCGAACTTCATCTCGATTCTAATGGACAAGCAGCTCCAGTGCAGGTTGTTCAAGAATGGCAATGGCAACAAATATCAAGCCAATCATCTGAAGACACAACAGTTATTCTTGGTGCCCCAAGTCTATGACGATCGAAAACCTGTAAGCTCTGTTTTACTCAACATTACTGCCAAAAAAAATATCTACTATCATTGTTATAACAATAAATTGTATTATGAAAGATCCAAGAATTCACCCTAGTCCATCTACCTACACAAATATATCCCAATTTGGTGAACGCATTAAGCTTAATCTCGGAGTGACTATGAAACTATGAAATTTTACATTTTTGGAAAAACCTGTATTATTTTGATAACAATTATTATTTTCGAAACTACATCGAAATATGTGTTGTATTTCATGTCTTATTTTTCAATCAATCAATCTTTTATTTGACATTAGGCACATCATGTCTTATTTTTAAAAACTTTCTTTTTTGATTATCAACTGTAGGCTGTATGTTACATATAATGTGCCCTAGAACACATTTAAATAATATAAAATGTACCGACTTCTTATATGCAAAATGCAAACGATTATTCAGTCATCATTTTTTATAATTTTTAACTATCTGCAATTATTCATATAAAATCAAGCTATTTGAAGCTATACAAATATTTTCATGTTTTTTGCCTCAATTCTCCGTACCATTTGTCGCATTTACTAACAGTTGTTGATTACATCTTTGTAATTCAAAATTCAATGGAAATGAAATCTTTAAAGAGATTCTATATCTTGACTTTTTTAGTTTCATGTGGCTAAATTTATTGATAAATACAAATATATGCATTCACTAAAACAGTGAATAGAATACATATTATTGTAAATATTATTGATTATGAGAATTATATGAAAAGAATTGCGCGAAACGACGTTTTTCCTTTCCGTTTCATTTATTGTGCCACACAATTTGTGTGACAAAAATATTCAACATAATTGTTTACGTTACTGATATTAAATTTCATTAATTCCGTAGCCACATTGCTCTTAGCTAAGGTATTGACTGTCAATTTCACAAAACCTAGCTCAAATCCGCTCCTTGTCATTGATTTCATAGATTTATTTCTCATTGCTTAGCAGTCAATGTGCTCAGCAGTACACTTCTTTCCTTTGGATAACGACTTTTATTAGATTTTAATATGTTGCAGATATTTTTATTTCCGTGAATATTTCGGTTTATTGGTTAATTGTACATGTTTATGCATCAAAAATATAGTAGTAGTTAGAAGTTAGTTGCATACATATCGTACAAAACAATGTAAAAGCTGTAGTAATAGTATACACTGCATACTCCCATATCAGTACTATCAGCAGCCCCTGAGTACTGTATACGACTACCACTACCAACATGAATGCCCTGCGAGGCTGTTGTGTTATTGTTGTTTCCCTTTGTTGCTTTAGTACACGTTGGGATTTCACATGAGAAGCATGTTGCTGTGTTACTCTTCCCATTCTCCTTCATTACATCCGGTTTAATTCCATTCATACAATTTTACCAGTAAAAATATTTTATTGTACTTTGGTGGCACATTGAATTTTCAAAATTCCTGGAGGAAACTAAATTTATTACGTCTCGATAAACAAAGATTTTTGTTTTCGAAACCACAAAATATAACAGTGTGTACGTACTTATAAAATTTCTTCTCTTACGTAAATAATATATATGACAATCAACGTTTGTAATAGTTTGACTCGTAAATTGAAAAGAGAACGTTTTTTTTTTTTAAATAAATAAATAGTGATCGTGATTCAGTCAATGCCGAATGATACAATCTTGTGAGAATTGTGTATAAAGAATACAGAGTAAACAAATTAGCAAAAAATCTAGTGTTTAGTTCAAGTGAATCGTTTGTGTGTCATATCCAAAAATATCTTGTGTTGTGATTTTGGAAAAATCATTCAGTATTTTTGGAATTCATTTAATAAGTGTCCTTTTTACCCAGTGGTTTGAATGAGCTAAGGAAGCTTTTTACTTCTCATTTTCAACATTTTATTTATACCGGATTCGGAAATTCGGATCTTTATTTATAATCAGGTATGTGTTCCCACTAAATTAATTTTAAATTTCTTTAGCTTAAAACATTTTAAATACATATATTTAGTTGGGTTACCCAACCTAAATTCTCATTCCACCCAACCTTCTAGATGTCCAGGTTTTTCAGCTGTTCAACAGTCCTCACAATAAGGTGTAACTTTAGATGTTGACAATTTAAAGGTTTTTGTATTCGGGACTATATAGGGATGATGTTAGTTCCTTCGAGATTATGTATTGTCACGTTCCTCTGTTGAGCATCTTGTTTCGTTTTCAGCTTTGGACTATGACTAGAGTAAATTGAAAATCTATCCATGTTTGGTTTGTGTATTATATGTATGCGTGTGTTAAGAATCTTTTGGTTTAATATTTTATTTTTGTTGATGGTGTATGTGTGTATTTCTCATATATGCTCACTCGTCAGTCGGTTCAATTGATTTCATTCCATAAGAGGATGAGAATAGGGTATAGAGAATACAAAGAGAGAGAAATAAAACAAAGAAGGGTACAACAAAACTATATTCTCACATCATATATACATACCTAAGAAGAAAACTTGTTAGTAAAAAGGAAAAGGAAGTTGGAAATAAATACGCATGTGAATAAATAATAATTGGTAACCAGGTGGTGAACGGGGGAATACGGAAAAGGTAAAAGCACAATGTTCACAGCGTGTACAGTAAAGTGAGGATGAAAAAAACATACACTGTACATATACGGGCCCTTTCTTGCATCAGGGCAGACTGTATATACAGAAATACAGATGCAAGAATCAAGTAAATACATTTGTTTATTTCTATAAGGTAAAGAGTACATACTTGGGAAATGAATTTTACATGTCTTTTTCAATTTAAGGTTTCCATGTTTTCACTCCGACACAATTTTTTGAGCAATGTCACGCCGAACTTTCATTCCATATAATATTTTATTTGTTGAAAGACTATGGGATTCAGTACAAGAATATTATTGTCACAAATCCCTTTTTAAAACGAAGGATAATATTTATCATATATATGCATTTTTATTTATTTACCGAATCTCCCTAACTTCTTGAAATCATATATAATGACCAACAATATTTTATTTTGTGAGGGAAGACAGGTGAGACTCGTCTTGTTGTCAGGTATATAGATGCCAACTTTTCCAAAGGTTTTTTTTTTCTCACTGTCAATGTCAGAGTCCACACTTGAATTGCATCTTCACTCTTTACTTTTGTAGTAGGTGTACATACTTTACATGTATGGTAAAAGTTTAGTGCTGGTGAACTGATGATAATTAAATGAATTGTGAGGAAGAAGAAGAAGAAGAAGAAGAAGAAATGATTGTAATTACAATTGTAAACTTGGTGGACGCTTGTGTGTGTCTCGTTCAGGTCATACATGGTGAAGCAATTGCATATTTAAGACACTCTACGAATGTGTGTCAACGCAACACACTTGGTACATGCATAATAATGCCTATAGCTGTAACCACAAGTCATCATAAATGAATGAATGAATGGCTAAACTTGCACTTTACAACGAGACGTATGCCAGGTACATTTAAAATATTATTATTATTATTATCATCATTTATTACCTGTATGTGGGCACACATCATGTGTAAATGTGTGAGCGTATAAGTAAACAAAACAAGTATGGCATGGACTTTGGCAGTCATTGGTCTTTACTCTTTCGTAGTCATCGTTTCATCTCCAAGCTGTGTACTTCCGACTTGGTAATTCAACGTTGGAAGTTGGAATTCATTGATGAACGCTTGTAAATATTTTTTGTACTCGTATATTATTACGACTTATTATTACGAGTTCTAAAACTTGTAGCATTTGTTTCGTTAGCAAGTTTTATTTTGACTTGTGTGTAATGCTCATAGAGCTTTAGCTCTGTACATACTTATGAGTGCGTGTACGCTCAGAGATGGGATCTACAAACCTTGATTCATCGCATTCAAAATGATCATTTTTGTCCAAAGTCACGAGCAGTAGTCCTTTTTTCATGAGCATCTTTATTAAGATATGGGTATGCCCAGATACTGACAGGTAAATAAAATACTTATTTCCCTTTCCGTTTTACCTTTACTTGTCCAGGTACTCATAACGATGGTAGCCATTAGGATCCATTAGAGAAAGATATTCTATATCTAAGCATTTCTGGGGAAACTTTTAGATGCATATAGCATGGATTGCATGCATCCAAAAACGTCGTCATCATAAGCATTAAATACATTTAGGTAGTGGAAACACGTGGATCCGCGTTTCAACTCTACACATTTATATATATAGTATTCATTTCTTGTTCTTTATTTAGACCGGTTAGGGTTATTTGTATGGCTATATGTATTCGTTTTGGTTTCTCAACTTCACTGCAGTTTGTAACATATATAAGAAAGATATATTTAACTTGAAGTATACTGCCAGATTTTGGATGGAGAGTGTTATTTTCTAAATTCTAAATATGTATGTCAATTTTAGGTTACAAATTTTGACACACAACACCTATGATTTGTAATTTTCGATCGGTAATAAATATACATTTGTCAAATGTCGAAAGAATAAAATGGTTATAATTATTATCTATTGAACATGTGTCATCTAAATACTAAATACAGTTGACAATCATGACATTCCTCATGAAAATGTCACATTAAATGTCCAAAACTGACAAATAATTAAACAAGTAGACACAACACATATTTATTCAAGTGTTAAGAATGAGTCGTCATTAATCTTAAACTGTACAAGTTTGTACAAGCCCATAAGTTTCTTAAATATGGATGCGATGACATACGAAGTAATTAATGTCCATCACACATGGCGGATCCAGTCAAGCTACCTATCCAATCAATAAATCACACAGGACATTATTCTATAAAAACCTTAATGTTATCTTTGGAAAAAGAAGCATCACCATTCCCATTCAGGAGTTAAATACATATATAAAATTTACAATTTCCGTTGAAAGAAATGGCTTTATAGCATGTGTTGTCCATTGCTATTCATGAATGACGCTAATGCTGTCATGTTGACGAATTCGAGCTCACTCACCTACAGTGATGGATGACAAAAAAAAAACTTTAGCTTCAATGTATATATGACAGTAGACATTGAGTACGTTTACATTCTCATATTTATGTACTTCCTGGCATGAGTATTGTCCTTAACAGGGCTTCAACTATGCAGATAAAAACCATCATTGACTTTAAAGCCTCCTCATTACATAGTATGTAATACATACATTTCCATTTCCTCATTATGATACCGAATGAGTTTATAAAGAATCCTCTCAAACAAAACAGCTAACAAAAAGCATTCAATATTCTTTCCTTTCATCTGTAAATTTTACAACTCTTTTTGAAAAAAAGTTAAAGGTTAAAGTTGTAATTGAAAATTGAAATAGTTTTGTACACGTATACTTTATAATGATGAATATTAAATACATTGGGTTGAATACATATAATATGAAAACATTTCATTATGCAAATATTATAGCCATTCTCAACATTCCTGTTGATTACGTTTTATTTGATTTGTTTATCGTTGTCTTGTAGTCCGTAATCTTGATATAAGTTTCTTACTCAACTTTGGTCTACTCTTCATCGCATAATCTGACTCTGACTCTGACTCCACGCACGGCCGTATGCTTGACCCACGAAGAGAATTATATTTTATATACAACAGAGATTTTACATTTCATCTCATATCCGTGTTCAATCCAGTCCTTACCTTATAATCCTGCTCGCAGTTTTTAGATTGGTTTATATCCCTTTTCCTATGTATCTGGCCCATTGTCAAACCAAGAAGAAGAGGGCAGAAGAACGAGCTTGAAGGAATGATATGGTGAGTAGAAGCATCATCGAGCTGAGTAGAACAAATGTTTTGTTATTTGTAATACTCTGTTTTACCTGTTGCATATGAGACTTTGTGTTGGTTGATCATTCTTGATTCTTGATTCAAGAATCCTCCCTGTTCTTGAAAACATGAGCATAAAACACTGACTTGACTGAGTTTCATTCAAGATTTCATGCGTATTTTACAAGTATATATTGCAAGGATTGAGCAAACGATGGGTTCTTGTATATGTATATGTTCAGGTATTCCAATTGAGGATTGGTCCGGCTATCTATTATACACATGCATATTTTGATACTCACATATTGATAAATGTACTAGTATAGGCTCACCTTTATACTTGTATACAAATATATGCTTGCATACCTATACGACAGGGACACAACTTGAAATGTGGACTGTGCATAGGTAAGTAAAACTTCAATTTTTATATAGAGAATTTATGCTGCTGATGATGATGATGATGGTATACAAAACAAAGGTGATATGCACTTGAATACTCAGCTGCGGCTGCTTGTTATACATATGTATCGTACATGTATTTTTGTGGACCGGTGACCGCAGGCAGTAGGCCATCCAGTCGCAGTCGTATAGTCGCACAAAAGTCAGACGAAACAAGTATCGCCAATCTCCCGTTACTTACAAACTCACAACAAATATTTCTCATTCATAACGTGTACAACATACTTATTATGGATGGAACGAAATGAAGCTTTCTCATTCGAATCCCTGTGTGTGTGTGTGTGCTGTAGCTGTATATTTTCAATATATAATACCTTACATAGCTCACAATTTGTGTGAAAATCAGCTTTATCATTGTACTAATCCACGTGAGTTTTTTTAGTTATTAGTTAATTATTAATTCTCGCACATAAAGGAAGTGATTAGAGGTTGCAAAAGCATATGGAAGAATACGTTTATGTAATTCCCAAAAAATTCCTCCAAAAAATTCAGTTCCTTTATTTGTTTGTTAGCATAAATGTCACGGAAAAATGAAAATGCCGGTGATTGTATTTTGTTGGATACTGATATGGAATCCAGAATTGTATTGTACACAAATTTGATAGCCAAATTTCCCATATAAATACAGGAAACTCATTCTCATTTTATGACTAATACAGAATTTTCGATAAAATATGATACAACACAATATTATCCAATGAATCACCCGTATATTACAATTTACCGTGTGTAGATACATATTTTGTTTTGACACGGAGCTCGCAAAATAAAATCCACCTTCTTTCAGTTGCTCATCTTTATCTTCTTCGTCAAGTCATTTATTAGTTACTATTGAATGGCAATTGGCAGAACAATAAATTATATGATGTATTGTAATAGCCGAGATCATTTATTTTTTCCAAGTAGTTGCAACTGGCAAGGCTTTAGACTCACAATCAGTTGGTGTTCACATGATAAAATTTAGTATTAATTAATAATTAATTACTATTCAAATTCAGTGGTATGAGTCTGAACTCTCCTCGAGGAACTTGGACTGTAAAACAATGTTCTTACAGCATGGGTAATTATTTAAATTATTTAAATTAATTTGACACCTTTGTGCAAATCGGAAATCAATTAAAACAACTGCACAGTTACAATTCCAACAATACTAATTTGCAGTCATAATAATAAATCTGTTTTTTTATAAATGTCAGGAGCATACTTTACGAAATCTTTAAATTTATTTTTCGGCACATTATAGAGATGACAAAAGAAAATTTACGATGGGGTATTGACAGTATAGATTTTCAAGATCAATGTCATCATCAACATCAGGAAGAGCCAGGAGCCATTTAGTGTGTTGGGTTTTGTTTTTAATCAAATCACTCATCTAGTTTCTAATAGTTTCATTAGACTATGTGCATTGAATTTTAATCATTCATTCCAATTTCCAATGTACGTATATTATTATATTGGCTTCTCGTCAATGAAATTGCATAAAATGGGCTGCCGGTATTTTTTCCTCTACATTTACTATTTGCACGTTTTATGGGTTATTGATTCATATTATGAATTTCGTAGTAAGTATTACGATAAATTCGACTGACAACTATTAAAGTTTCACACTGGCTTTTAACTTTACGAATGTTGTTGAAAATTATACTGCAATTTTAGATGGGGGTGGAATTTAGTTTAATGTTGACAGGCTATCATGAAATTGATTTAAAAAAAAGATACTCAAGACATCTCCAAAAATTATATAGGGCAAATGGGAAGCAAATCGAAAGCAAGTGTCAAAATAAATGCATAGATAAAAAAAAACTGAATCTTCACTAGACTTTAAATTTGAATTCAAAGTTGAAGTTGACGTGCCGTCGGAAACCTCCCTGAAGCCATACAGTTTAATCTTTTGCAAATTATTCTCAATTTGGTTCGGTTGGTTGATGAGCATGATTTTGAGATTTTTTTTTTGTAATGTTGTGTAGAAGGAAGAGTCGGAAGAGACGGCTAAGCCAAAGGCAAAGAAGAATCAGAAAAGAGAGAGAGAGATGAATGAAATTAGATGTGCTTTATAGTGCGTATTAATAGGAATGATGAGCCAGAAGGAAAATTGTGATTTTGATTTTGTTGTTAGTTGCTTCATCTCTTCTTCTTCTACTTTTTCTATGCAGAAATTGTAGTAAAAAAGAGTGCAATGGCGACTATTGTTATTGTTGCGATTCTTCAGCTGTTCTATTATGTTCTACGGATTGGATTGTGCCTTGTTCAATGTGCGATTCATCATACGATCGTATACACACACAGTGTGCTACACATATCTGTTAATGCAAGCGAAATTAAATCAGTCCGCCCGATGTACCGTAGCAATTTTCTTGTGTTGTTATGATTGCATTGTTTTTATTTTGGCTATCTTTTCTCCTCTTCTTCGACTTCCAAAGTCTCCATGAGAAGTACAGTACATGTACAATATGTATGTTTGTAAACGTAAATCATGCTGCAAAATGCATACAGATAAAGAACAGCAACGACGTATATATCTATCTATCTTTCTTGGTCATCTAAGCTCATGTAAACGATATAATATAAACTTCGTTTTTAGAAGGCGTATTGGTAAGGAGATATGCCCAAAAATTACCTGTATTAAATGAGAGTCTATGTAGGGACTCATTGACAGTTCTCAACAAACTCAAAACCTATTTGATTTAACTTATTAGCAAGAGCAAAAGCCCAGCCCATTTCAAGTTGTTAACGTTAATGCTTTTCCATACTTCTCATCAATTGTGTATATTTTTATTTATGCCCATTTAATAATGACGATTGACAGCTTGGCGAAATCTTGTGGAAAAGTAAAGTAGGTACCCACATATACGAAAATCTCATTTCCTTTTCAATAGTTTCGATTCTTTTCATAGTTTCATAGTATGTACAAACAACACATGAATAAAATCATTATCATTATTATTGTCCTTAAGTGATGGCGAGTGATGAGAGTATAAAATGAAGGGGAAATTGTCGTCGTACGTCTTCTTGTTGGTCGCGTCTGTTGACAGAAACTAAAAATGTGACTGTTCCACTCCACGATTGATTTCCTTGATAAATGTATAACTTACCTTTGGCTTTTTCCTTTTTCCCCCCATTCAGATAAAATACGGAACTGATGAAATGAGAACGAGAAGGAAAGGACCGCCTGAAACTCTTTCGGCGTCCACGACCACGAAATTGCATACACCCAGCAGACGACATTGTTACAAATCCATTAAAGGTTTGCTCTCCATTTCCATAGTAGCTAAAGCTACCGTATTAATCCTCCTACTCACCGTTCTCCAGCCCAGTTATGCTGACAATTCAACAACAACAACAACAAGCAGAACAACGACGGCGTCAGCTTATACGACGACAACAGGGATCCCCACCACAACCACAGCATCAATAAGTAAGTCATATAAGTATATATTTAGTCATTTAGTAAATCGTAAGTAAGTCATGGTCAACTCTTTTTCCCTGTCATTTTCCTCCTCACTGTCTATTTTTGACTCTTTCTGTTCATTTTAACTAGTTTTCTCTTTCCTATTGTTACCTGTCTACCTGTCTCCAACCTCATGTATAGTATACCTATGTATATAAGTATGTACTCCTCTTCATATATGTACTTCTGACTTAATTCCGTCTCCACACACTTGCACGCATCCTGTATTCTCAAAACCAAAATGCTCATTTACATCTTGGCTCTGGTGTGAGTTGTCATTGGTGAGTTGTGTAGGTCAGTCTGTCATTAATTTATTATTATTTCAGTTTATCCTCTATTAGACACGAATGGTTCTGCAGTGAGCTCTACATATACGATATATTTACTGTATACCTTTTCTCTATTCAGCAATTCCATTCATGCTAATTAAAGTTTGACTTGTCAAAGAGTCTTTACACACATTATGATGTACACATGTGTATAGGTGTATACAGATACGATATACGTATACAATGCATTTTCAATTCTACCTCAATTATATTTCCTTGGCTTCTTTAAGTATGCTCACCGCAACCAATTTTATGCATGCAAATTAATGGATCTTCTTTTGGGCACATACTTTTCCATTTTACATTTTGCGAGGAAATAGTTGCTTTGTCATACTCTGACATTGTATTATTAAAAATCCATACCGAATTTTGTTATACACAGTTCAATTGAATTAAATTAAATTAATTATCGATGGAGTAAGGAAATTGAAGGAAGAAAAGTAAACTTTTTCATTTCATGTTTTAAATCTGAAAATCTGAAAAAAGCTCACGTCAGGATTTTGATTTTGAATAGTATAAAAATGGTTTTGAATAGTTTAGATTTGTTATACATATGAAATAGACACTTTCATCTTTCTCACTTAATTTGTTTATATTTTATATAGAATTGAAAAAAATGTGCAAGGCAAACTTTCCATGTACCGAAATTGTACAATTTCACACATTGTTCGCTTATGCTTGAACATAAACATGACCACTTGCGAGCAGAAGGAGTAAAAATGCATTTTTACTGTGTGTACAATGTGTACATATACATATAGATATTTTTGCTATCATTCACTTGTAAAAGTTCCGTTGTTCCTCCTTCCATTTCTTTACAACTAAAGCTGAACCAAAACTGCAGAGTTAAAGTAGCTCTCGAAATGCTCTACACAGCTAAAGTGGAAGATCACTTGTCAGTACATATGCGATTTACAGTGTGATAAGAGATTGAAGTTAGAGGATAGAAGAGATAGATTTCAAATGATGATGATTTTTATGAAGCCTTCAAGCTTCAAGTTTGAGCAGAACGTATACATCTATATGTATATGTATACACAGTGAAAAACAACTGAGCTTCTATTCTATTGCTACTGCTTTCAAATCAAAATCTCAAAAAGAAAAAAGAAAAAAAAGAGAAAACTAAATGCAACAAGTTTCTTCCACTCGCGTTTCCTTTATTTCCCTATTGCAATTCGCCAATCCAATTTTGAAATTGTTATGCATCAATCGTGAAAATTTTGTATAGCTTCCAAATTTATCACATGACAATTATAACGAAGACAGAGGGAGGTGAAAGGTGAAATATTAGAAATGTTGAAAGATTTCCAAGAAAACTTTGAATGTAGAGAGAGAAATTGTCAAAATGATTTGTTTCTGTATATTATTGTGACTTTGTATGTGGATGTGTGTTTGTGCCACTGGGCTAAAGACGCCAATTTCTTGAATGTGAATGTTTGATCTATCTATATCTATGTTTTCTATATGTATCAAGATTTTTAGATTAGAGACTCTCGACTATGAAACAATTTTTTTTTTGCCTAAGATTGATGAGATAGGCAGAGGATAATAAGAAAGGATGATGCTACGTCGTTAATGCGTGAGATAAGTGGAAAGATGAGATGAGTATCTTTAACTCTCAGCTGACTCGTGGGGTATACAATATAAGTACATGCATCCATTTCATAGTCATTTTCAGATTACATTTCACTTGTCAAAGGTTAGAAGTAGATTTTTACATCCAGGAATATTATTTTGCATTTCTTACCTGTCCGTACAGATATACATGAGAAACATATTTAGCGTCAATAACTATAATTAATATACATCTACAATTTTCTCAGCTCACTATCTGTGTCAATCGGAAATCATAATCATAAAAATTCTGCACACACACGATTATCTGTATTGGTTGCAATAGACCCGCTATATTGTATTGTATGTATCGACAGTTGTAGGTAATGATAATGATTGCATCTGGGTTAGCTAACGATATAACGACACACGAGTTGAGGTTGGACCAATGGACTCTGACTATCTTTTGAAGATGCTTCATTTCATTGTATATTTTGTTCCTCTGAGGCAAATGCAAGAATGTTATAATTATATGTATAGAATGTAGAATTTAGCACGGCTCTTGCGTCTCAAGCCCAATTCGAAATAATGTGCAAAATTTTACGATGTTATGTACATGATGGCATCACATATGAATATGAAATTAGGTATGTACAAATTATTATACCTTACATACATTACGGATTACGGATTACAGAAAACAAAATTAGAAATGAAACTCAGTCCTTTGTAGGTACAGTATAGTTATTTACACAAATCTCTGTCATGTCATAGGTATACATTGGATTTTAGTGTGTAGCGGCACTGCAGGCAGCTTTCGAGGAGGAAATCTTTCGGAATGTTTTCGTTTTAGCATTTACATTTAGTTTCACTTGATCCGCAGTAAATTTTTGGATTAGAAATGACACAAAGACAAAGAAAGTTGTCATTCTTCTAGGATTCTGACGCTACAACTATATGAAATATGGAAGATTTTTGTTTGTTTATTAATGGGCTGTGAAAAGGCATTGTATGTATTATTATATGTATCTGGGATTTATAAAAATCCACAATGTGAGTCGACGAGTCGTCAGTCGAGTAACTTGGATTTATTTTTTAAGGATATGCCAAGAACGAACTTTTGATCATTTTTTTATATCTGTAGTGCTGATTTGTATATGTGTGTGAGTGAGTTGTTCTTCCGCTAAAAAAATACATAACGGCTGCATCATTAGGCTTCCTTTGGCTTCATAATGACGACGTTAATAATCCAAACTGCATTGTTTTATCTGTGTAGTAAACAGAGTGGTGAGAAATGAGAAACTTCAGTTTGTGACGAGCCTCACAGGTAAATGAAGTAAACAACTCAAGTAATAGTCTTTGCACACACACAGAAGAAAGTTTGCATGGGACATATAAAAAAAATACTGGGGCGGTTAAAAGACGCATGTTATGAGCTATATCTGTACAATACACATGAGGAGAGGAGAGGGTAAATATGTACTTGCGTACAGGAATCTTGAAAGTTGGAAAACACACCGAGCTTGAGCAGAGTGATTAGTCATAAATCCTACAAATTGTTTTAATTTCCTCTATATTGCATTCCACACACTGCCAGAAATTGTACATACAAATTAAATCCGAGAGGAAAATGGGATCATTTTGGCACTCCAATTTTGACGCCCGTACAATTTTAAAATGTAACAAGAATCATATACAGCAACTAATTTGCAATTTCTATTTAAATTGAAAGTGTAAAAGAGATAAATTTATTATTATCCTTGTTGCGAATTCAAATTGAAAAAGAGACAAAACGAATATCCATTGGAAAATCAAATTACTCTAGCATTCACTAATTTGAAAAAATGCAATTTCTGATTGAATTTTGAGTGAGTGTTGACTGTTGAGTGGCAACTCAATTACTCCAAACTCCATTATCACAATCATTTTTTTTTGCTAATATGATAACTAGTTATACATTTATTTTGTATTTTTTGTCTTGGAAATGTGAATTGTGAAGTGGAAAGCCGGCAGATTAGTTCAAAGCTATATAACAGAAAACTCATTTTATTCATAATAATTTCTGAATGGAAGTTGGTTTTTGTCGTTGTCACATGTTTTGAGGAAATGTTGGATTTGTCTATCTGTGGGCTACGTGTAAAATGAACATGCAGAAAAGAATGTGTACAGACAAATTTGTGCCGAAAAGTTGTTAATGTATTTTATGCACCTATACATATAGGGAAGGAGATTGTACATACAAAAGCATGCACGTACCTAGTTGATAGTTTTTGTATAGTATAGTGTGTCTCTGTGTGTGGAACATTAATTTCTTTAGAGAACTGAAAAATAAATCGTGACTAGACCCACAGGTCATCACCATTCCCTCTCCCATTCCTTGTCAACTTAAAAAACTTCTATATTATTTTATTCAAAATCTCCCATTCCCATTTTCCTTTCCACAATTTTTATTTCTCAATTTAATGGCTGAAAGTTGAACATTCAAGTGGGAAACTGTTTGACATAATTTAAACATTGTATATATATATATGTGCACAATGTAAATGTTCATACACCATATTGTAGAGGAAAATTAAAGATTTAAAGTTTCACGATAGAGAGAGAGAGAGAGAGAGAGGACAAAAATTAATGATAAATAGTCGATGAACTTTGTTCACCAAGCCGCTAAATAATCTTGATACAAAGTGCAAGAGGATTAAGAAAAATAAAGACACACGAGAGAGAATTTTTTTTCTACAATAATAAAATTTATGTTTGATTTGAATCGATCTGAAAAATGTCCATGGTTTTTCTTCTTCTCACTCTCACGATCTTTGCCAATCCTCTCGTAGAGATTGTATCAGAATTTAATTCCTCATTTCCCATTCGTACACAGACTTATGTGTACAGAGGCAGGATTTTATTTCGTGTTGTTCAATTCATGATGAAACGTTCTCAAATGTTTTATTGTCTTATTTCATCCGCAACTTTCTACTATGTATTTTGTATACGCTGTAGATATTTCTGCAGACATTTCATTTCCCCCTCATGACGATTTACCTATATGAAACAATAAAATTAACTATGTACGACTTACATACATTAATAAATAAATGCTCAAAACGATTTCCACCTCGAGGGAATTGCTTCCAAAAAATTAGGGTTTGTAGGAGAAACCTTGGGGATTGAATGAGATTGCTCTGAATTTTATGTATATGGAATGTCAATTCTTCAAGGTAAATACGAAAAGGAAAATGGACGAGAAATGATAATTAAAATAAAAATGCGAACGGGAAAATTTCCCACAAGATCACGAGCTTTCGGTTTGTGTGAGTATAAACATTCTCGAGTTTTTAACTAATACGCACTCAGTGAGTATTAGTGCCACTCACGAATCCACGCATAAAACGCAATATTTTACATTTTTCCCAAGTATATTATATCTTTGCTGTAATATGGGCAGAAAAGCGTGTGTGCAAAACTAAAAGTCCATGATTATGATTGTAATGTGGATGATGTGGGTATGAAACAAGATATCAAATTACTGTATTATTACCAACCAACGTCCATATGAAACTGTTGGTTTTAAGAAGCACGAGGATTAAATAGCAAGTAAGCAGCCCGTATGACTTTGCACGCAAAGACAGACGAGGGAAAAAAAGTAAAACGCAGTGATTGTCTACTAAGTGCGGCTGTACTGTTTACTATAGAAATGCCCGTAGAAATGAAATTATTAGTTGTAAACAGTGTGAGTAATGCCAAATCATCTTTTTTCTTTATGTTTACTCTACTCCATTTATTTTGTTATATATAATGTTGACTATACTTTTGAGGTCAAGGCTGTAGATCCTATACATTTGTCATGATTTTAGTACAAGGATTCACAAAATTGAAGAACAAAACTAAAAGACTGACAACATCAAATGATCCCAATTCCCAATTTAAAGTAAAGTAATTAGGTTTTATAACTTTTATATACATATATCGTATATTAAATGGATTATCCATATTATAAAATTAGTTTGTGAATGGAAGCTCCTGCATATAACTTGCAACTGCTGCACGATGCAAGAGACAAAATGTCGTGTGTTTGAAATGAATGCAGGGATTAATTTAGATTTGAGGTTTCTATTGTGAGAGGAGCTAAGCATAAATTACGACTTAACGGTAAGGATTATTAGGGGAAAAAACTGAAGATGAGCTTTGTAAAAAAATCATCTTAGAGTTCTTAGACACTTTGTTCGTGTAGTAAAAACTGCATCTGTATATGTGTATATAATATCCGTATGCAGTATGAAGATTATGCGGATTATGAAATATATATGTATGTGTTGTGTGCGTGGAGTTGTTTTCCTTTGAAAGCGGTCAGGGAGAATATAAGAAGCCGATAATTTATAAATCGTATAATGATACAACACTCGCAACCAACACCAACTGACTACTTACTGATTAAACAGATTAGTGATCGAGGATACAAAATACAAAAGGGATTAGCATAAGATTTCATCCCTTACATAAAACGGTACACATTTGTTTCCTTGGTACACGTAATATACTGATAATACGGGACTACAATGTGAAATACACAAATATTTTGTAATCCTAACGATAAACCTGACGGACGTGTCACCAAATTCAAAGTCAAGTCTAAATGAAAATCATTTTCATCTTTTTGACTCACTCTCGTCAGTCAGTCAGTCAGTTCTCGCCAGTCACTTTTGAATCTCGCCTCATCTTCATCTTCATATCAAACTGTCTAGCCCAGTGCCCAGTTTTTCTGGTGCTCAGGACTGTGAGTAAGCGAGTGTGTGTGGACATTTCAAAGTGCGAATCTGTAGGATATGCAAAAGTAAAAAGGAGTTCATGAGTTGTTGTTGATGTTGTTGATGGTGTTTCTGAGAGCATATAGACAGAGAGAGACACGTCATTTGGTTCCAATAGAATTGAATGGAATATTCTCAAGTTTGAGCACCTTTAGTTTTACATATATAGAGATGAGAACCGTTAGTTGATTTCCCTCAATTTGAGAGCTTCAAACCGGCTCGAATCTACGCTAACCGGCTTTGGGTTCTCTCTCTCTCTCTCTCTGCCTTTTCCGAGCATGTATATGTAATTCAATTCGCAATTTTCTATTCTACACTGCAAGTCCACCCGTATGCACACTCACTGTAGTTATTGCATATGTAGTATGACGTCCCAAGCTTGTTTTTCTTGAAGAATCCCGTCAAATGAAAATCCTTCTTTGAGATATACTCTATTAAATACACATGTACGCATATTGTGTATCAACATCAACATGAACGTGGTGTCAGTGTCAGGATCGTCTTCATCTTCATGCACACTACAGGTCCCATTTATTCATTGTGATTAACTTGCTGCACATACTCACACATTACATGTGTACATATAATAAATGCAGTTTAATTTCCTGACAGTAGACTCTGTGGTTTTTGATATGTATATGTAATACTTTTGTAAAAACAATAGTTGGTATATCATGAAAAATTTGCATGACAAATGAATCTCATGTATAGCTGATCGACTATGTTGAAGTTGAAACGTTTTATTTAAAATCCATCCGCACAAGTAGGATTTAGGTAGCTTCCCTTTAAAATTTATCAAGAATTAAAAAAGTTATAGGTTTGGTTGGTGTAAATTTCACATAGGAGCTTAATTATGAGCTTAATTAAATAACCAAGAGTTTGTGACAGTGACAATGACCATGTATAAATTACAAATATTGCAGTCCTTCCTTCCATTGCATTTCCCACATGCATAAATTCAATTAAATATTAAAAATTATGAATGCTGTGTAGTGTAGGTTAAGAATATGAGTTTGTACACAGAAATGTTGAATTGACCAGAGGAAATATACATCTGCTCCATGTTAATTTAAATGTAAATGTATCTATTGCATCTTTACAACTTGCATGTATTTATATTTGAAATTTACAAATGACCAAAGCCAAATGGTACATGGTGAAGAAAAAGTAAGTTAATCGTCTTGGTATGTACATAAAATATTATTATTTGTTGTCATAAGTCAAAGTCAAAGTTAGATCATGTCCACTTGAGGCGATCGTGGAGTCTACTGTTTTACCTTTATTGCCGCAGTTCATCATCATGTGTATATATTCATATGTATAAGTATAAGTGGATGAGTGTGGAAGACGATCCTCTCTGGCCCGCCTGCCAAATGCTAAATAGTTTCATCTGCAGTTTGTAGGTCACTCAATCTCGATACCACCACGATAGTCAACTGGTTGTGTTATGGTTATGAGAGACTCGGAATGAATTGAACTATAGTGAACAGCGTCAACGAAATAAAGATTCTCTGTCTCTCCTCTCTAACAAGACGATTTTTCTAGTTACTCGACTTTTGCTCCTGTTATTACATAGGAATTTGTATTGGTGTAAGCACCTCAACCTACAACCTACTCTAATACCATAATAATTACTGAAACTGAATTCATCTTGAGTCTTGAAGTGAGAGAGAGAGAGAGAGAGAAAAGTAGGACATTTCAATTTTACTCTCAAGTCTTCAATTTCAATGTGAATGTGAAATACAGATACGATACAAACGTTGATATTCATTCAATAGTTATTACTCTACATTCAAGCCTTTATATCTTTTTAATATACTACAGATGTTTATTGATTGATTGATAGTCTTAAAAAAACTTACATATTCATTGCTGATTTTTTCTATGTTGTGTCAGTTGTGTGTAATATTCATTGACAATCAACAATTTACTACCTGATATTGCATGGGAAATTACCCAAGACCAACAACCAGAGCAACCTTTTTTCTGAAATGAAATGAAAGACGTAACAATAATGTCGATTATGTGATTTAAATCTTATTAACCACTGAACGATCAGGTTTCATTTTATTTGGATCCGTATAGTTACGTTTCAATGGGAATAGTTCAAGTCAAACTACGTACATATAGACATACGAAATTCCCATTTAAATAATTATACATATATTTTCGAAACGTGTCCGTTTGTTCTTTTCCGGAACTCGGAAATGTGGTGAATCCGAAAGAAAATTCTGCTAATTCGGCATAAGACAAAATAGTGTAATAATGGTTTCATACTGAAAACGACTGAAAAGTGTGGTCAGAGGATTCCTTTTTTGCAGAGGCCATTAGATTTTTTTTGTGGTTTTTACATTTGCATTTCCGTAGGTCTATGTAATGTATTAGCATTGGGTATTGGATAATACATATGTACATATACACATTGGGAGTTTACATATATTTCACATGCTGTGCATATGGTCAGGCTCATGACTGAGCCCAGCATAGGTTAGGATTGCCCGTGGTCCGTGGCTTGAAATTTCCTGTGGTTAAAGTCAGTGTCACACCTAAACTTGAACAACTTGAGGTCATGATGCTGTTCTTTGATCTCTCTCTCTCTGTCTTCCATCTACAAACACACACACATTTTCCTATATACATATTTTGAATGAATTATTTATTATTTCCATTATTTCTTATATGTAGTATGAGCGAGTAATGGCTCCTCATATGAAGGAGCAAGTTGAAATTTTTCAACTGTATATGTTAAAGTGTTGTACGGAATACAATGCATTTTATATTTTTCCTATACGCGACCTGTATAACTCTTGCTCTTCTTTTTCTTTTTCTTGTTCTTCTTTTACTTTTCCCTTCAAGCCAAATATCATGTCTACTCTCACGCTAATAATAATTAATAAACGCACACACACACCAAATATTTTCCCATTTTAAATGGTGTATGGTGATGGTGAGATAAAGGTGCAAAATATATGGCGAATTGAATTGTTTCCCTAAAGTTCACTGTCAGTCTCAGCATGGCTCATCCATATATTAGAATTATAGAATGCGTTTACATCATCAACTGAAATACAATACAATACAATACAATCAAGTACAGTTTGTGAGACAGTTTATGTAGATTTTGCAAATGTTTTCAAGCCAAAACATTCTATCCATGTGAATCTAATTCTAATGCATTAGTACGAATGTAAAAATGATCCAGTGTCCATTTACTTGTCATTTTTATGCCCGTACTCATATTTCCTATTGACATATTCTCATTTCTCTTTCTTCATTTGCTACCCAAATTATTTCATTTATGAACTATAAAACGGTTGTTAACATTTCAAGTCCATATAAAAATATATGTGTAATTGTCTTCTACACTTTATTTTTCAGCTCAATGCACATAAAATATGATCACATGTCTCCTGTGAATCCCCCCCCCCCCAATCATCTATTATACACGCACTGACCTCTTGGTCAACGGTCATTTAAAGCGTTTAAATGAAATTCAATTGAAACATTTTGAGTTTTAAGATGAAGACATTTAATTGGCATTAAAATTATATTATGGCTATTGCAGAGTTTCAATCAAATTGAAACTTTTTTACGGTTGTTCATTACGAGTAAATTTGGGCTTGCAGATGGAAAAAGGGGACAATTAAATGGGATTAGTCATCGGTAAAATTAAATCATGAGAATTTGCCGTACATTGTGTGTGTTTATATTTTATAGCTTGTCTGCGTCCACATGTGGTACTAATTATTATTATTTTGTTGTCAAAACAGGGGAAAAGTCTAGGAATTTGGACAAAACAAAACAAAAAAAAAAAGCGTTTGGAACTGGCCCTCAAAATGACAGTTGGAATTGGGACAGATTTTTTGTATTTTGCAGGAGATTTTTGTATTGAGTTTTGAAGCATCATGAGATGAGAGATTTGAATTAGCATGTGATTTACAAGCTTTGAGTGTGTCTCTCATAATAGAATAATAATGAGGTCAGTCCAATTGAGGGTTTTTTTCTGATGATGACTTTGATGATTATTTGTAGCTTCTTGTGTGTACACCTACAACTTGTACATTTGTATTTAGGTAAATAGACGGTCAAATGTGCGTTTTTTCGTTGATTCTATTGGAGAATAAAAAACAACTTTGGAAATTACACATTATATCACACATGTTTTTTTGAATTTGAATGTATGGAGTATGGACATCCGACTACTAATTGTCTAATACACAATGGAATCTGGATGTGAATTGTGGTGAATACTGGGTAGAGTGAATTTACTGTGGAAATGTTCACAAAATGAAAAAAAAACTGCAGCGTGTAGTCCATGTACAATTCCATTTTAATTCCGTATAAACAGATGTATACATATACACAATACACACATGGGTATAACAAACTCATGTACGGTAACTTGACTGAGTACACAGACAATTATGGGTTTCGGCTACTTCTAAATACTGCCGTACACACACACGGATTTGAAAAGTCCAAACAAATTCAATATTATTTTCAAATTAGCATTCGGCTTTTCCCTTTTCCGCCTCCCTTCTCCGTCAACATAACGGATAAACATTTTTTTTGTCCAACTACAACTTTAACTCTCCACGAGTTTATGTAGGTAATCTAATTGTAATTGTCAAAGTGTGTACAATTCATTTTTTTTTTTTTTTTGGAATGTTGTGCTTTCGTTCGTTTAGAGTCTATATAGAGAGTGGAAAATGGTGCGCTCGAGGAAAGTTTGTTACATATATATTTATTATGCAAATGAAGTATTTGGAAAAGTTAATAAAAAAATGCCCAAAATGGTGATGCCCTTGGAATTTTCCTCTAATCCCTCTCGTTTCATTCCGCTCATTCTGTGAAAATTTGGATTATTATTTTCAATTGTCTTTTAAGAACGGGATGAGAGTTTTTTTGAATAGTGGGATGTGTTGTACGTAGTACGTACAGAGCAAATGCATGGTAATGTACATCCCGACAGTGTCTCTATATGTGTATAGGAAATGGAAGTAGGAAATGTTTTGAGTGAATATATCTGTATGAATACCGAAATTGGTAAATTTAATTTAATTCCACTTGTTCTCTCTCTCTCTCTCTGGAATCTGAAGGCTGTCCGTCATTTTCATCATCAAAATGTTTTTGAACTTGTAGATAGACATTTGAGAATCCGCTATGTGAAATGATGTTTTTAGAGGGATCGGAATTGTGAATTTTAAATGGTAGGATTTTATTATGTATGTGGTCAGTTGTTGTGTACTGTGTTTATGTGTGGAGTGGATTTTGGTTTGGTTTGGTGAGTTGCTGGTCAGGAGTTGAAAAACTTTTCCTTGTGAGAATCATCAGCTTCCGTTCCGTGGAGACTCATCTCTTTTTATCATTTCATTCCATCTGATTTTCCGTTTCTCTTATTTTGGTTGGCCTTTGACTATATAAACATGCTCAAAAATTGCATGGCTATCTCATGAAAAGGAATTACAATCCTTGATTGACATCAAAGTTCTATGAATCATGTGAATACAAGTATACATACGCAAAAAAAACAAAGTAAGTACTTTGATATAACTATGATTAAATGTAGATTTAAACTCGCGTTAACTATGTTTAGTTTTGTCCATGAAATATCTGTAGAAATATGTTTGTACTGTCTAGGTTATTCACCAGCAGTCACAATTCCATAAGCTCAACGTTCAAACTTTGGAAAACGTATCAGTATAACGCTGGGTGACCATTCTACATGCATTTCGTATACTTTTTTGCAGCCATAGTCCCAAAAAACAAGAGAATAAACGTGAACCCTGTATGTAAATACTTTTATGACTGCAATTTTGTAGAGAATTGAAAAATGTCTATAGAATTTCATTTTTTATTAGTCCGTTTGCCTTGTGATGAGATCAGAGTCAAAGATTTTTATCCTCTATCTCATCGTCATCACAAAATCTGAAATGTATATAAGTATATTTTTGACTTTTTTTCTATGTATTAAATAGTGCACAATATATTATGGCTAACACATAACACATGTACGATAAGTATGTTTGAAAACGGTGCATTTTTTATATCTATCATGTTTGTATTCAAATTGTCAATACAAAAGTCAAATCCAGATATGTATATGTATGCTTTGCCAAGCTATATAATTTATAATGGAAATGAAACAAAAGACTCGGTGACTTCCTCTCTTGAACCTTTACGAAGGTAGTCGGTAGTTGTTTTTACTATATCTACTCACTTTTTGGATTTGATGTATATGATGTTGGATCGTCTCTACATATACAAATACATACACACTCTGTATATATACCTGCATGTATACAATGTAAAATGATCTGATGTTTGCAGTACTGGTTTAAGGGCATAATAATTTTCACATCTAAATGCTCCGTAATGTATTGACTAGATATTCGAGAGAGAGAGAGAGAGAGAGAGAGAGAGAGAGAGAGAGAGAGCTTTGTCTGTGGAAAACATAATTTTCAAAAAAAAAAAGACAGGAAGAGTATTTCCGGTTCGTTTTGGACAATACAAAATGTTCAAGCTTTGGTGTTTGGAGTTTGGGGTTTCCACTGTCTGTATACGGCAGCCAAAATGTGCTGCGTAATCGGACTCGACTCTCTCGAAAAAATCTTTCATGTGTTGATATATGGTGATGGTTGATGGTCTATATGTAGTTGGTACCATTAGCATCATCATCATTAATGCCATGTTACTTTACGTCTACGTTTTGTGTTACAATTAAACGTTAATGACGTCGGCGAGTCTCTGTAAAAGTAATACATATTTTGAGGGAAAATAATAAAAAAATCCTGTCGGAATTTTTGAAACCATTGGAATTAGAATGAATTTAAATTCCTAATTCCTCACAACACTCAATTAAATTAGAGTAGAATCATTGACATTTTGAACTGTCCATATATGCATTGAAACCATTTTTTCTCGTTTCACTTGACTATGAATAGTAATGAATCAGCATTTTTCTTTAGAATTTTTAGGATTCCAATGTTACCCAATTTTATTTCATGGTAAAAAGTCAAATCAATGATGTTTTTTATATGACATGAATTCACATATGACAAATTACAAAAGAATCAAAGTTTGAAGGTTGTAGCCCGTTTTTTTTTTTTTTGTATTGTTTCCAAAATTTCCAATTGACTTTTCCTGATGTGGTCTTAAGTAAGAGCTTTGAACTTTATATTCTCAATTTGCCCACAGCCAATTCAAATTCCTATATGCTAAACCTATGGTTATATTGGGAAATGCTTTTGGTTTTTATTTGAAATACAGAAATGTACCATGTAAATATGGAATATATCTGAGAAATGGAAATGACCAATTTTTTTCAGTATTTTTCTTATGTATTCTAATTTTGTGATGTGTTTTTTTTTGAACTTTTGACAGATCTCTGCCGTGTTGAAAATGGCCTTTCAAGTATTATCGTGGATATTCATGAGAGTATTGGAGATCGTAAGTAACATTCTGGATTTTTGTTTATGCATCATATATATCTGTCATGAATAATCCGTATTGTTTAAATATATATGTTCAAATTGAAAACATAAAAATGATGTATTTGATATTGATATTTTTGAGTACATACACACAGACATTCTAAAATATAATGTTTATTATGTACTACAGAAATGGATCAGTCGACGAATCCACGTGAGTTACCAGTAGTCGGAGACCCCTACGATCAAATTGAGTTGACCTTAAAGTTTCCGGATAGCAAAAGATACTTTGGATTAAAGGGGAAGAGACTCGAATTGAATGAACCACTCGATCGTGATCAAGATGATATCTCAAGTATTGTTTTTCAGGTGAGGGCATTCTCTTGTTTCTTCATGAAGCTTTTATTTCCAATGTACATTTACATACAATCTGTTTACAACTGTAATCTACTTACAGACTTACACACTCCCATTTTTATGACTCACTGTATCAAAATTCTTAAGTAAATGCTATGAAAATCCAAATCCAGTTTAGACGGGAGAAGAAGTAAAACTATTTAGGTGTAGGCCAAATCTAAATGTGCGTGCAGTTGTTTTACTTTAGTTTATATACTTATGTTTGACTGCTAAAAGGGTAAAGGAGCAAGGGAATTCCTAAATAAGGCCTCGTAATCCTTTCATTTTCAATTTTAATCGGAATCCAAAGATTTTCCTATGACTAGCCACATATGTATGTATTTACTAAATTTTATATGAAAGGGGCAAACCGAGGAAAGTTTTCCTGTACTATTCTGAGCATAATTGCATATTTTTCGAACCAATTGTTCACATGAATTTACAAGACATTGCACACACACGTTTGACTTGATTTAGGGCTGAAACAATAACCATCTTTTCCTACGTTTTTATGAGTTTATATCTTTTTGATAGTTAATTAAGTGGATGTGATGAGACTTTTGTGACTTTTTTTTACCTTCTACTTACTAGAACATTTTATTTATTCTGAAGTTTTGAGTTCAAGCAGAGAATTGAGAAAACATATCAAGTATTTATTACATTGGAGACAAAAAGTGCATTTGCAAGTGCAAAATACATGTACCATGTACGTATGCACATACAAATTACAAATTTCATCCTCGTTCTCTGAAAAGCGTACACGTAATTCGTGTGAAAAATCTTAGCCTCAATTCTGTGACTGAAAACAATAACAATTACTATATGCCAAAGGGATGACCATATAGTGCCTTACTTTTATCATTCTTTTACATTCAATATAATATGTTACCAGCTACAAGGAAAAAACAATAGTGGACTTTACAAGTCAAGGAAATTTTAAAATTGCAGTGCCTTGAATTAAATCCAATTCAACCAGTTCAAGGAACAAATATGTGATGATTTGTGATGTTTCCGTTTTCAGATGGTTTGTGTCATCCGGGCAACAGGTGAAGAACGGTCAATCCCTGTCATTGTAAGGGTCAGTGATATCAATGATAATGTACCGAAATTTTCTGAGAGTTCCTATGAAGTCAGCATCTCTGAAGTAAGCACAACGAGAATCCTGAGAAAATTAAAGTCCTCTCATGTCGTTTGATGAGGAATCGAATACGCTTTAATTACTATATGAATATTTGTTTGTTTTTACTTTTTTTTTAGTCTGCACCAGTTGGAACGACAGTATTTCGAGGGATTCGTGCTTTAGATGTGGATTCTGGCGTCAACGGTTTAGTTGAGTATTTTATTGAAGATTCAGATGAAGAAAAACCACAGGAGAATGGCTATGGAGTTTTCTCCATCAATCTACCTCATCAGGGGGCAGTCACTCTCAATCGAACTTTAGATTATGAGAAAAGTCAACGATACTTCGTCACCATTGTAGCTTCGGTAATTTTTATCAATTTTTCCTTTCCTTCCATTTTAAAAATGACTAATTTTATACATAACGTTTGCAATTACTGTACTGAATTTTGATGCTTTGAGAGGTAAACGGTACAGAGGGGACGAGAGAGAGAGAGAGAGAGAGGAAAACCTTTAAAGATGTTGTAGGGAAATTATTATTAGTCAACTTATTTCCTGTGTAAATTGTCGTAATGAATGGGAACAGGTAAAAAAAATGTCAACAACCCTCAGGGAAAATAGTCAAAGTCATGCTGTCTCCTCCTTCTTCGATTGTATGTATTGTAGGAAATGAAATTATTACTGCATGCATATAAAAATGTATTTGAATTGAACGCATTGCGTACCATTTCAAGTTATTATTATCACAATCTACAGTTTTGTAATAATTTTGTCAAAATATGATGATTCATCACATTTTTCAGTACAGCATGCAGACATGAAATCAAAATTCTTATTCACATTTCAATTTGAATTTGCATACAAAATGTTCATTATGTGTATAATTTTTTTTAAATTGATAGGATCGAGCTTTCGACCCAAAACTACGTCGCTCATCCACCACAACCCTCACTGTGGTAAGTAATACAGTTGATTTTACAAATTTTGAAATTATTTTCACACTTTCCATTCTAAATTTCAATTCAAATATTCAATTACAATTCAAAATTCCTTTTGTTTTCTGTATATTACAAAAATGTATATGCAGAATTTGATTGACGCCGACGATCAGCCACCAAACTTTCAGTTACCATGTAAAAAACAGGACGGCTTCTGTGTGGATCCGATTTATGAAGCTACCGTAAGTTTTTTTCCCCCATGTTTGTTTCTTTACTGACGTCCTTTACTGTCTTCATTTATTCTCATTTGTTAGGGAGTTTCACATACAAAATATGTAGTTACAAATGTATATGTGTGAAGCTGTCCATTTTTTTCAGTTTCTTTCCGAGCTCTTTGCGTTTGTTCATTTTTTGATTGCATCCTTTTGACTATGAGTATATAAAAACTTTTTGCATAATGGTCATTCCTTTATTTTTCTCCAATTTTTTTTTTGTCTACCATGTGTGGATTTTGTACTGCTTAAATGTGTGCAGGATTGAGAGTCGAGCATGATTTTTTTATACACATAACTTTTGCACAGAGTGTGTGTGTATATAATTTTTTATCTATCATCTTATACAACTGGTTGAGTTTTAAGTTTCAAGTTGTCGTGAGTATTATTTTTTTTAAAAAGACGCTTTGTGTAGAGTTGCAGAGAGACTGCAGTGCCCAGTTGATTTGAATAAGATTAATTATCTCGCTCTCGTGTTTTGGCTTGTGGTTACATATTTTCAAGGGAACAATTAACAATCCTCTATTACAACGACAGGGAAAATGAAGATTCTCACACACAAGTGCATCCTCACATTTCCGCATGCTTTCGTTCAAAATATTCGATACTTTATAAACAAACTGAAGTGTAGTTTATTTAAGTATTGCTATACGATTTGAACAAACTATACTTATATAGTAATTAGTGTTTGACTGTACAAACTTAATTTGTAGTTTGTAGAGCAGGTTTCTGTTTATGGACACAAAAAATCGTGTCAGCATGATTGTAAAACTATAAAAATGAAAATGATAGTGTGTATTAAATGTCTTGATAATATATATGTATATAATATTCACAGATTACGAGAGGAGTGTTGTCTGGTGTTTTGGATATTCGGCCAGAGAGGATCTTGGCAGTAGACAAGGATACTCTTCGCTCAGCCATTCACTATAGTTTCGTCACTGGTTCACCACCAAACTACGTTGACTACTTTCACATTGACAGTCAAACGGGAGTCGTGAGACAAATTCGCCCAGTTGACAATGATGAAGACGTCCGATTTGACATTATTCTCAAAGTGAGTTCCATTTTCCATTTCCAACAAAATTTGAGCCGTGATTTTTACTTTGCTTAACAGGAGTTACACATGTGTACGTATAGTTTGTGAAAATAATTACAAGAGCAAATAAATCACATTCCAAATTAAATTTTGAGATTTTTGGAGTTTTAAATGCGCTGGTCCGTTTAAAATAAACTAATTAGTAGGGAAAAGTTTTTAATTTCATTGAGGAAATAATAGCACTATATAACGTGGGTATATTGTTCAATGTTCGAGCAAGTAAAGTACCGATAATTAAAAGTAAATGGGAAAATGTAAATCACGTCTCAATGTTAAATATGAAGAATAATGTATAATGTGTATGTAAATTATATTATGTATATATGTTTTTCTCATCGTCAGGCGGTTGAAATAACACCGGATAAACGTTTCGCGACAGCTCGACTTGTAATTTCTGTACATGCTGTGGATTCCCATCCGCCCATCGTACAAACTTCAGCTCTGCTTGGTTATGTGGAAGAAAATGCGGCTGTGGGAACGGTTATTTTATCCCTTCATGATCATCGTCCAATTCATTTCTCCGTGACTGATCCTGATTTGGTATGTATACACACTCACACTCACACACACAAAAAAAACATCTACATATTATTTATTTACTAATTTGCATTTGATTTATTATTCGCTCCATTTATTATAAATTATAATACTCCATGTACGTAATAATTTGCCTTCTCTTATGATGTGCTTGAAAAATGCGATGGGAGTTGAGTTTTATAACTCCAAACTGTTAATTAGTGTATGGATTTTTTTCTGGTTTCACGTATTGGTTTTTATGCATTTTTAAAACTGGAAAACTGGTGAATTTTGAACTTGGTTTGTTGTTTTTTTCTCTTCTTCTTATCATGTTAAGACTCCAAATGATCCCCGACCAAACTACCAATATGAACTAACAACGAGTGCATTTAGAGTGAATGAAGAAGGTGTGTTGGTTGTAAATGAAGAACACTTGGATCGAGACTCGCCTCATCCTTCAGAACTTCAGTTTCAGGTTCGACCATCAACTTCTTAATGTTTGGACTTACATGCACGAATTAACTATCTGAATGCGACAACTCTCACAACTCGTGATTAATTGAAATCATTTTGATTGACATAGTCAATTTAATTTTTTTTCATTAGTTTTCTCTACTATTTCTTTAAATAAAATACCTAGAAAATATTCATATAGCAGTACATATAATCGTTTAATAATAATAAAAAGTACTTACTCGGAACTTTATTCGGGAGAAGTCTCACATCACCCAAAGCTCAAGTAGAGCGTATAGAATAGGCATTTTTTTTTGTAGAAAAGGTGTGTGTGTGGAAAAATGTTTCTCCCATTGTTACTGCATATACTTAATGAAATTAGTTCTCCCGTTAGAACCACAAATGTGGCAAAAGTGACAGTGCAATGTACGACAATGTCGTTCTATGAAACAGGTGAATTACTGATTTTTTTAGCCGAGTTTTGTGGTGAGGATGGGCTGACTGAGTTGAGTGTTTACTGGTTGATTTTTGTGTACGGTCACTTATGTGCTATAAATCAAAATTTGTGCGAAAAATGTATATCATTATGAAAGTTTATGCTTGGTCATACGGTTTTAATGAAAAGGATTTGTAAGCATTATAAACATACACATACTTATATATTATATGTGTAATGTTATTGAATGCGTCACAATTCAAAATCGCCGAGTCGGAAATTGACAGTTCAACTCCAATAAAAAAAGCAGATTTTAATTGTTTAACAAATCTTTTTAACAGATGATTGCACGTGAAATTGGATTTGGGCAAGCATCCAGCTCTCCTTTAGTCATGACTGTTCGCCTGCTTGACAAGTAAGAGTTTTGTGGGTTTTTGTATTAAGTAGAATTTTTGTTTTGAACCCTTTTTTTTAAAAAAAATATATTGTCTTGATGGTTTTGGAAATTTCACGCACTTGGTATATGTGTGAACTTTGTCCCATTTCAATAAAACATTTGGAAGAACCACGATTGACATCTAGGTTGATTGCATGTTCTAATTCAATTTAAAGCATATGGCTAATGACAGTGTATTCACCGTTATTTTATTTAGAAATGACAATCCTCCAGTACTTCCGCGATTGGCACCGGTGACGATTCCAGGAGGAGACGGGAAACGAAATATCATTCAGGTTCACAATTGTTTTTTTTTGTCTATATATACATACTGTTTTGTTGCATTTGAATTCCGTTGTTCACCGTTAGAATTTTATATTGTCAAATTTCATGCTTTGCATACATGTGATTAAAATAATGTGTTACTACTGCGAGTATGTCGGGAGTGATACAGAATGAGAATACACGTACTATTATGTGTACATGTAATAATGTACACATAGTTATTAATTCAAGCTGTGTGATGTGATGCTACATATGACATTTGTATTGTATGTGTAAAATATATATATATATATGTTTTTTTAGATTGAAGCAGAGGATAACGATGAAGGTGTCAACGCGAAAATTCGCTACAGTTTACATCACATTTCTAACAATGGGAAAGATAAATTCGTCATCAATGAAACAACTGGCATTCTTGAGTCCGTGGGGAAGCTCAACTCGGGTGAACAGTACAGTTTAACAGTTCAGGTATTATTTTTTTCCTATTTTTCCCCCGTACATATACACACCTGCTCCATTTTAATTCCCCAACAACATAGATAGAGCAAGTCTCGTAGAAAAAAATGTCAATGTTTGTACACTATAGGATTCATAAGTAAAAGAAATGAATTCAAAAGTGAACTGGGAATGGAAATACTATATAACAAATTAACTGATGATGAGGAAATGTATTTCTATATAGTTCTTTCCAATAACGGAATAAAATCAGTCTGTCCATGCTAATTTGTGTACATTCATTAAATGTGTGTATTTCTCTCCCTCTCTCATTTCGTTCCTATTTCTATTGTTTTGTTTTTTATGTTGCGGGCTATTACGCAGGCAATGGATGGAGGCGGACGATCTACTCAGGAAATTTTAGAAGTCAACGTAATTAATGGCCCGAATTTGAAGAGTCCGTCCTTTCCGCAACTCGTTTACGATGTGGCTGTTAGTGAGGGAGCTTCCGTTGGTGCTGAAGTAATTACACTCGAGGTGAGTAGAAAAAAATATGTGTACAAATACAAGCACACACTTATTTAGATGACGAGAGAATTTTGTTTTTGTCACTTTTTATTTTGATACACCACAACTATATATGTATGTACTATGTACATCTTTACTTATAATTCATTATGGTTCTTTAGCATATCATATTTAAATTTCTTATTGTTTTTTGTGTTACACAAAAGGCAAAAGATCCAGAAGGTAAAGCCGTCATTTATGAAATAATTGGTGGCAACGAGTTGAAACATTTCACAATTGGAAAGAACAATGGGATTCTCACCGTGAACGGTCAGCTTGATCGAGAAGACTTGGGTCGCTATTCCCTTACCGTTAAAGGGGAAGATGAAGGTGGTCTCTTCACTGTCACTACCGTTAACATACGAGTAATTGATATTAACGACAGGTTTGTTTATGACAACTTAAATATTCCGTGTAATTTATTACATTTTATCTCCTTCACAGTGCCTTTAAAAATGTGGATTTCTTCTATATGCTTGTTTTGTTTTTTTTTTCTTCATCACAATTATTTCTATACAGGAATCCAGAATGGATAAATTTACCATTTGAATTTACTGTAAAAGAAGGTTATGCGAATCAAATAATTGGAAGGATTGAAGCTAAAGATGCGGATGAGCTAGAAAATGGAGAGATTCGATATGAAGCCCCAGCGGACTCCCCCATAGCTGTAGATTCCATGACAGGGGATATCTCAACCAAAGTGGCTTTGGATTATGAAAAACAAAAAGTTCATTTAGTGGTTGTGACTGCCAAGGATATGGCTCAGGACTCCCGAATCGCCACAGCCACACTCACGGTCCGAGTGGAAGACAAGGATGATGAAGCACCCATGTTCAATCGTTTCGTATATGAAGTCTCCATCCCAGAAAATCTACCTCATACAAAAGTGACGAGAGTTGAAGCTATAGATCCGGACACAATCAAGAAAATTACATATTTCATTAAACAAGGACCATATGACAAGTTCTCTATTGATGCTCTCACTGGAGATATCTATACGACTCAAGGACTAGACTATGAACGGGATAACAAACATATTTTGATTGTGGGGACGGAAGAGAATGACAGTGGGAATGTGGGGGCCACCACGACAGTGATTATTCATGTTGAAGATCAAAATGATATCCCTCCGATATTCAATGTCGTCCCGAGGCCAATAAGACTGGAAGACACATCTCGTGTGGGGATGGTCATCACTAGACTTGAAGCTACGGATTCAGATGGAACGTCACCTGGAAATAAAGTAATGCAAAATAAAATAAAACATATATACATACATTTGAACACAAACACACATTTCCTAATCAACTATAACTATATATGCAAGGGTCTATTTATTTTATATTTGAACTTTTAATCAAATTTACATCACAGGTAAAGTATGATTTGGTTGGACGTGGAAAAGCTTCTCGTTATTTTGATGTGGATCATGACACTGGCATCATTACCATTAAGGATGATTTGAGAAAGGAAATGGATACTGAGTACCAGGTAATTAGTGCTAATTTTAAACTACTGGGTTCAACAAACTTTCTATTTCGAGAAACAAAATGTACACTGCTATATTTATACTGCTGCTATGTAAATTACGATTCTTATTGATCATTTGATTGGATTCCAGGTGGATGTGCGAGCATACGACCTTGGAGAGCCCCAATTATTTTCAGTTGCAACCGTGAAAGTGTACGTGGATCATGTGGCTACCGTCCCACCAGATATTGGAGTTGGCTTCGCTGAAATTGATTACTATGTAGAAATTTCAGAGAGTGCAGCAGCTGGGAAAGTACTGAAAACACTGACGATCGTCAATAAACCAAATGAAATGATTCCACTCCAATGTCAAATTATTAGTGGAAATGATGACGGTAAGATTTTTTTTAATGTAAAAAAAAGTAGGCGTATACCTATACATACCTAAAAACTGATGTGGTGTGTCCAAGTATGTACATATATATATAATTAAATGTTGTGTTATCGCAAAATATAGGTTTGTTTGAAGTGAAAGAGACTGAAGATCGTAATTGTGTATTAATACTCACCAGAGCTCAGTTAGATTATGAAAAGGTCACAAATTACATGGTTCAAGTACAGTTGACCACGTTGCCGGGTGTCATCAGTAAAAAACGATCAAAGACTACCGTAAGTCCCGTCAGAATTTTCCCTCTCATTTTATTCATTTTAAAATACTTTAACTAATAAGTGCATTTGTAATTTAACTTTTGCTTTATTTCTTTTCTCATTTATTCTCACAGATAAGCGTGAAAGTCATAGATGAAAATGACAACAAGGTATGTAGATATTGAACAGTTTGTTTCATTAAAAATTTAATTCGTAAATATGTATAGATATATATATATATCCGAGTTTCCTCTATAAACCTTTGACTCTTTTTTCTCGACTATATAGCCTGAGTTCATCTTTCCGGATTATCAGAAAGTAGCAAAGGGGAAAAAGTTTTTCGCTGCCATTTCTGAAGATGCCCAAATATCCACATCCATTATTCAAATGAAGGTATTTTTGACAATTTCAATTAACTATACGATAAAGATAAAATGAATTGAAATATTTTAATATTTAACTAATATGTGTGTAATTCTGAATATAAATATAGGCTGAGGACAAAGATAGTGGAAACCTTCGAGACATTGCCTATGAATTAGAATCAGACAATCCACTGGGAAGATCTTATTTCAGTATAGATGCTCGATCCGGGATTGTATCGAATACTCGGACAATCGATGACATTTCCCCATCTCTCCTTCCATTTAGACTTTCTGTCATGGCAAAAGATAATCCTACAGGGAATTCCCAAGGATCTCAAGTTCCTCTCATTGTAAGAATTTACATTTACACTTACACACTATGGACTATACTGACCACTACTCAAATAAAATGTACAATAATAGCGTCCCACTGTTCATGCTTTCCTGTGGCTTGATTGAAAAAACCTTTGAAAAACCATGACATTTTTTTATTCATTTGATTTTAAATATTTCAGCTAAATGTTATAAATGAGCCGCACAGAATGGTGCTCGTAATTCAAGGAACAACACCAGATAAAGTCAAAAACAAAGAAAAGGATATTCTTGACATTCTCCAAGATACTTCGAATTTGATTATTGGCATTGAAAAAATAACTGCTCATCGCTATGTGTCAGAGAATTCCACACTCGAGTCGGATGCAACTGCTACAGATGTTTGGTTCTATGCTGTCGACCCAATCAGTGATTATATTCTGGACAGGGAACACCCCAAAGTTGCCGAGTAATTACGATTTTTTTTTTGAATTGCTTTCGCAGCAATATTTTATGTATATAATTATCAGTTATCGACACAAGTTTCATAATGTTTGGATATTCCGATTTCAGAACAATTATGAGCCGAGATGGATCCAAAACAATTTCATACTATGTCTCAAGTTCATTGGGAGTACGAGCGACGGAAGTAAGAAAACCGATCACTCGAGCTCCTCTCCCACCAGCCCCTGTGGGACCATTAGAACATGATCATCAGTGGGCTGCATTCCCTGCCGCGTTGGTTGCTCTCGCTGGACTCATCTTTATTGTTGGTGTTGGTGGCATTTGTTTTATTTGCTATAAATGGTCTCGCTACACGGCGTACAAAAATCAAGTACAACGAATTGTCGTCTCACCTCGTTATGAGCCCGTGTACATGGAGCATAGTCCCAGTTTAAAGGAGTATGAAACTCAGGTACGTTATACAACTTTTCTTTGATGACCCTACCTTGACCTAAATATAAATTATATAAATATCAAACGTCACTGCATGAAACAATTGACATGAATGTGTGTGTTTATAACTATTAGGTTTTGCAAATGAGGGTGAATGGTGAGGAACCTGAGGCTGGTGATGATTCGGATTTACAAATTGATATGAATTTGAATCGGAATCATGTATATAATATTGAGTCAGCAGCAAACTTTCTCACCAAGGACAGTATTTTAGGTCGGTATGAAACCTTCAATTTATGTTTTACTCTTTTACTATTTACGTATTTATTTACTTTCCAACAATCATTCCATTGTTAATTTTGGGTTTGTTTGAAAAATACATAGGACGGAGTCCGAGTTGCCATACAGAAGCCACTACTAGGGCTGCCAGTGATTTTAATTACCAAGTGGATCTGGCGTCAGCTTCTAAAACACCGATATTAAAAACATTTCAACATCATGTTGCAGTTGAAAAGACAGATCCCTCTGTGACAAATCCGATTTATGAGAGGTAAAAAAAAAGCACATAAACGAAAAAGTTAACGATCTTTATCAATATACTGAACTGTGTAAATACCTACAACAAAACTGACAAACAACTATATACTATATACATATAAACTACAATCTGAGACAGCTATATGAGATTTACAATTTTTACAATCGACCGACACAAATGCGCATACTTAATATATATATATATAAAAGCACACACAAACTCATTTATTGACAAAGACAAAAGACAACCGAAAACAAATTCAAGTACTAATTTTGAATTGATTGATTGATTGATTGATATATCAGATCAGATGATGATGAAGATGGTGTGGTCAGCATCTCGTCTCACACCAACGAAAATGTGCACTTTAAAGAAAAGAGGGAGTACATTCATAACCACAACCATAATCATATTCACAACAGCAACAAAACTACTGAACTTTGAACGCAACAATTTTAGTCATGCCATTCATTAATACAACTATTATGTGTCATTAATCTTTTTCAAACTAGTTTGTAGTTATATATATACTTTAGGACAAAAAAACAACAACAATAAAACTATTAATATTAAGAAACCAATATATAGACCGAGAGAAAAAATCCAGTCCGGCTAATATTAAGATATATACAGAAATATTCATGTACAATGTCAATAAGTGTGAACATTGTTAATAATTATATTAGCTTCCAGATCTTTTGTATTATTATTATTATATGTACACATTTGTATTATTATTATATACATTATATATCAATGTATGAATATTATGATTAAATTATACATAAGAATAATTTACTTAAATACTTTTATACTAAATATATGTATTTACTGAAAATAACGAGTGGGTGTGTGTGTGATGAGATTTCTTCAAGGCTTACAACGTACGTATTATTATTATAATGTTATTATATACTTGAAAAAAAACGTATGTAAAACTACGCAAACAAAGAAAAATAGGGTAAGCATGTTAATATTTTTAAATAATTTTTAATCAATGTCAAGTTTGTGACAACAAAGTTGTTATTTTAACTGATGAGAGCAAAACGTTTTTGTAATAAAAAAAAAACTACTGAAGACCTTACAATTACATAAATTTTTATTACTTTCTTCCCTTTGGTATTTACTTAAGCACACAATGATGATGATCGAATGATTCATGGAAACATACAACGAATTTTCAAAGCCTCCGTGGAAACGTTCCATTAGAGATTTGGAGCAAAGTGAGATTTTTATAGGAGCCCTTCGGATCTATATCTATACAAATGATGAAACTACTATTGTCGACATTTCTTTAAACATTTGTCAATTAAAAACTTGATGCACATGTAGATAAATGAAGCGAGTTAAAGTCATTCCCATTAAATAAATAAGAAAGTCATTAAGTAAAATATGTAATGTGGGAAAGTTTTGGATTTTCAATAAAATCTGTACAACTACACGTACACAACCAAAACAAACTAGACTTTTAGTAGAATTAATTGTAATAATGTAAACCATTTACATATGTAAGCATAAACTCTTGCATTTATTACATTTTTAATTAGAATATTTAACTATATTTTTTTTAAGTTTTTTTTCATTTCGTGGCAGAAGCGCCGTTGCGGAGGCATTGGGAATATGTTGTCATGTGACGTGGTGATGATGCATTTTTTTTGTGAAGAAATTCTCTCTTTCTCACAGTCAGGCAGAGGAGAGGAATTGGAGGAAGAGAGATAAATAGGGGTCATATTACATTGAGACGACACAATTTGTGTCATTTTAATTCTATTGTTATTGAAAAAGAAAACAAGTCCCATCTGTTTTCATACTTTTAGATAGAATATATATAGTATTAAAAATGAGTTTTAGCTATGGTCGTCCCCCTCCGAAGATTGAAGGTAATTTGAGTTCCCTAACTCGGTAAAATATTGAACATTTTGCATTGTATTTAAAGGTTTTTATCAAAAATATTGTGTGGTTCAGGTTTGTAATTGTGTGTATATGTGTATGTATAAAGTATGAAATCATGGTAACAATACGTATAAAACGTCATTTGTCGAGGAAACAAGTATTATTATAAAATTTCTTTATTTACACCAACTGAAGGGATGGTGTCCCTGAAAGTTGACAACCTGACCTATAGGACAACGCCAGATGACCTTCGTCGAGTTTTTGAAAAATATGGTGATGTAGGTGATGTCTATATTCCTAGGGATCGATGGACTAGAGAGAGTAGAGGATTTGCTTTTGTACGGTAAGTATTCTACAAACTCGCATTACAAGTTTTAAAGTAATATATAGTATTTAATGATAATCGAAGAGCTTGTGTATATTACTGTGTGTATATATTACTATATACATATATAATAAAATGTATATATATTCCATATTTTACTATCATTCATTTTCAGGTTTTATGATCGACGGGATGCTGAAGATGCAATGGAATCCTTAGATGGTCGAGTTTTAGACGGAAGGGAACTTCGAGTTCAAATGGCAAGATATGGCCGTCCGAATTCTCCTCATCGGAGAAGTCGTTCACGAAGAAGTGGATCCCGATCAAGAGGAGGAGGAGGAGGAGGTGGTGGTGGTGGTGGTGGTGGTGGTGGTGGTGGTGGTCGAGGAGGAGGTGGTGGCGGTGGTAGAGATCGACGTAGATCAAAATCTGCTAGTCGATCTAGAAGTCGTGATCGTCGTCGTCGACGTTCCAAATCTCGGTAAAGAAAAGGAATTTTTTAAAAAATAATAAAATACAACAAGTCATTAAGTATTGTAATAATAAAATTTGGATTTGTATTTTTTTGTAGAAGTGGATCTGGATCTCGGCCTGCGCGACGAGATCGCTCCGCCTCAGCTTCCAAAAGTCGAAAATCTCGTACACGATCCAGAGATAGTAATCCTAGGACTAGAGACAGCAAATCACCAAAACGACGTTCTAGGTATGATTATGTTTACTTGCTGTTTCTATTATATTTATGTGTGTTACATTATTTTTAAAAATGTTTGCTTATTTATTTATATATTTTTATATTTAATAGGAGCGGATCAAAGCCTAAGGAAGAATCTGTTGGTCGAGATGCTGCAAGGAAAGAAAGGTCAAGGTCAAAGTCTCATTCAAGATCAAGGAGCCCCTCAAGAAGCCGTTCTCGCTCCCCATAATTTCCTCAACAAGACGAACAAGAAGAACAGACAAAGAAAAGAATCATTCTTTAAACTCTATTCAAATCCTGTTAAAAAGTAAATATTATTATTATCATTACATTATTATTTTATAGATAATTACCTACCTACCTACCTATTTGTTTTAAAAATGAAATATCTTACATTTTCACTCAATTATTGACTTTAGTTTATTTGGTTGAGAAAAGTAAGAGTTCTCATTTTAAAGATTTATGTATATTATATACCTAGTTATTATATATATTATACATAGCCGTTGCTTTTTGTTGATGGTATTTGGTAAAATTGATTATTACTATTATTATCCATATCATCATTATGATTATCATTGCCATCAGATTTTACCATTTTGTCTGAATAATTTCATTATTTAAATAGAGAAATTTCAAAGTTTTTTCTGAATATGTTGCATTTATTGATTTATTCATGAATGATCGAGTGATCGAGAGTTACGAGAGTTTTGGGGAAATGATGGAGTAATGCTGTTTTGGTGTTGATGGTGTTGGAGATGAAAGAGGCGAAAACGGTTGGCGTTGGCGGGTTGGTTGGGGGGAGATGATGTTGTACACTAGACTTCCTCATGGCAAGTGTTTGTTTTGTCTTGATGGGTTTGGGTTCGTGTTTTTACTCGTGATCATGATCTAATTTCCAAATAAGATTTGTGAAAATCATATCGTGTCTCTATCGGTAGCAATGCAGTATACGTGCAGTCTGTCATTGCTGTTTTCCTGGTTGCTGCTTGCTGTTACAAAAGAAATGTCCAACCAGTCACCATTTTAATCGCAGTAAGAGAAAAACAAAAGTCTGAGGTCTGTCTGTTTGTCTCCCTGTATAAAATCATATGCCCGCTAACTGGGGGAAGCCGATCATTCATTCTCAACAGCTACAGCAGCTGATTTGTAAGAGCAGTAAGGGAGAGTATTGAAGGTGACTCGAATAATATATCTTTAATACAACATTTTGAAATTTCATATTTAACTTGAAAACTCAAATTTGTTTTGTTTTTTTTTTTGATTTCTAAAAAAAAATGATAATACTATTATTACTCTAATAATTATCGCAATTCACAAAAAAAATTATATTTCAAATGACAATACTTTTTATATGATATGAAATAACGAATACACGGTAATTATTTAGTAATTTTTATTATGTTTTTTTTTTGCAAGTATTTATCTATCTATTTTGTTTTGTATGTTTTGCTTATTTTTTCTTGAATGCACATTTTCAATTTATTTAAAACGTGAAAATTATTCATACAAAAGTACTTCTTATTTTTCAACCGGCATGCTTCTATAGAGAAAAAAAATTTAATTTTTCTTTCTTCAACAACCAATTTGGTGGAAAGTATTTTGCTTGTTACATGTGCACACATGCTGAATGCTGATTCGACATCAAAGAGGTATTTTAACTATTTCAATATATTATATTGAATATTTTACTGGCAAAACCATTAAAAAGTAGTAAAATATTATAATATCAAGCATAAAAGTTTCTACTATACATGAACGTGTTATATAATAATAATAAGTGTAAACTATAAACATGTGAAGTGAATTAATATGCAGTAGAATTAACGGAAGAGAAACCAGAAACAAACAAAAATAATCAAAGGACTACAACTATTAGACAGTGCAGTGTTATAAAAATGATAATAGTTTATTTTGTTAATCTTCGTAAAAGAGTCTTCATTCTGATTATTACAATAATATTCCCCAGATTCTTTTCTGGTTTCATCCAATGAATGATTTTAAATCATCAAGTTACAATTTAGTACGAGTAAATGAATCAGAATGTACAACTTATTTTTAAACTTTGAACCAGAATAACTACCCTTCTTATTTTATGTTGATTCTTTAACTTCCTTAAATATTATGAAGCAAGTATCTACATTGAGTTTTTATTGTTACACATGATATTTGTCAATGTAAATATTCAATGTCTTCTTCAAAACACATTGCATGTACTTTCAGTGAATTCTCGCCGACTCATCCCCACAACATAATATATAAATGAATTATGAATAAATAAAATGATATGAATTTCAAACCAAAACTATACAGACTTCTTTTCAATAACAACAACCAAATTATTGTCTTTTCGTATAGTATAGGTACTACCTCGTATCTTGTCAGGCTCATTTGCTCTAATTTTCTTTGTGTATACTTGTTTTCCTTTCGAGACAGTAGTCAGTATAGTGTATAATCTAAGACACGGTTTTTTCAGCTTACAAAAAGAACAAGGTTGCTTGATAGTATTTTTTATCCGATTAGCTAAAGCATATCCATTTTCTGACAGTTCCATATTTGTGTAGTTTGTATAGGTATATTATATACATATTTCCGACATGAATATAATAATTTCTTAGTGATTTTTTTTCCAACGGATGGTTACTGCTGTAAATGCAAAGCCTTTGGAAGCTTTAGACTTGTACTATTTCCATAAAAATGTTTGTATTTACGCACTCTATTCTTTAGTATATATAGCACACAAAAAGCAGGCTAGTAAATCAATGAACCACAAATCATAACCACATACATTTTGCACTACATTTCAATAGCCAATTACAATAGATATTTTTGTGTCACATTAATTGTCTTTTGTTTTACGTCAACGTTCAGAGCTTAAATGTATGAGACCAATATCTACTACTGCATTGTGTTTTTTGTACTCTTTTTTGAGGCACAGTATACAATTTTCACGTGTTTTTTTTATTGTATACATATATGTATGTATATATAGTTTACATTAATGGATGAATCGATTAATATGAAAAATTGAATGCCATTCTGCATTTCTCAATTCCCACATCTCTCTATCTTTTGGCGTACAGAATGTACATTGCAATAGTAATACATGTAGGTACATAATAAAAGGCGTGAAAAAAGACTGGGCGATATTTTATGACTGTACACGTGTGCACACATCCATTACATTTCCCTTTGGCTAATTGGTAATTGATGGAGGCTAAGGATTGTGGATCTATCTGAACATGTGTGTATAGCGTCTAAGAAATCAAAGTGTCTACTTAGAGTTTTCTTGTTCAAAGTTAGGAAATCCACATTTGGTTTCCTGGAAAAATAAAGTACTTAGTATAGTATTTGAGTGAAATGAGGAAAATCCTTTTTCCTTTCCCCGTTTTCCTACATATATATTTTTTCCAGGGCTTGTTTTGTTTCACGGGGATCCATCCATCCAGACAGAGGAACTTGTTTCGTCTTTTGGAAAAGGATGTCGCATGCGTTGAAACTTTCTACACACACTATTTATTTTGACACCTTTTTTCCCCTACCATCCCTACTCTTTTTTTACTTTCCTTCTTCTTGTAATGTTCATCCTTAATCATAATCTTTCTTGTCGTTTGTCTCTTGGTCTGACTTTTGTATGATGATAATAATATTGTCAAAGTCTAATAGCTGTCACATCAAAGAAGTCTAACAACGTAGCATATCAAAATAAAATTGATGAAATCTCTCAATTTGATTTCTACATCTTGTCTTTTTCGTAATAATAGAAAGAGAGGATTTTTTTGGCTTTGGTGACTTTAGACTTTTACAAAGGGATTCTAAATATTTCAACAAGGTCTGAGTCCTGAGTTTTCTACATCCATCCGTAGGGTTTGTTTAGGACTGTGATATATATTCTGTACAGATGTGATGGAATTTAAACCAGTCACTTTGTATCTGTATTAACAGTATATTCTGTGTACTGGAGTCAAATTGAATGTGTCGACAATGGAATTCGATTGAGAGAAAGTCGTACCGGTATCTACACAAAATATAGAAGATGGTACAGAGACAATGAAGAGAAGAAGAATAGAAAAATCAAACCGATTCAGCGTATTTTCCTCTTTCATAGGTCTTTGGAACGAGGCCGAAACACACACTTACACAGAAAGCTAAAAAAGCAACCAAGCCCACAGCTAACAAAAAGATTTGGATTCGGAATAAAGTCTCGGAGCAGTTCTCTCTCTAGATCTTCCTCCCTTTCTCTTCCTCCCTTTCTCTCGCTATGTCTCTGAGGAATTCGATATAGAAACCATAAGTGTAGAAAGTAGAGAAAATAACGGCTTCGAAAATATATCATAAATTGCTCACACTCTTCTTGTTCTTGGCTACAATACACAAACTCACATATGTGAGAAAAAAATACGGATATAACCATCCTTTTACTTAACTTGTGTAGTAAATGCATGTGTTTATTTACTCTCCCTTTTCAATGTTTACTAATAATTACTGAATGGTTGTTTTAAGAGTACTTTCAATTAGGAACATAATTATAAAACTCAATTTTAAATGTACAGTTGAATTTGTTTTATAAGAAAAGTCAACGGATTATATACTACATGGGTAAAAAAACATGTTGGGGAAACAAAAGAGAATCTATAAAATTTAACAATGTCATCCGTTTTATCTGTGTATACAAACTCGAGGCAATGAGTCAAATGGTATGTATGAGAGAAAACCCATTCAACCATTTTAAAACTTTGGTCCTTCATTTTGATCTAGGAACGAACGAACTAAGAGACCAACCAGTCAGGGAGTCTTCTGATACCGACAACAAATCGAACAAAATGGCAACATGAACAAAAAAAAAAGTTGTGGGAACCGTGGCAGTACTATCTACAATGTATATGTTGTATCAACGATCCACCTCTATTTTTGTTTTCAACCTCCGAAGTTGTTCCTCTTTCTCTTTTCTATATATATATTTTCAACTTTTTGAGTAACTGTACAGGTTCACTAATTAGAATCCTCCTCTTCAAAAAATTGCAATGGGATACTATAAGACTCATCTCATGGAAATCACGAATGACTGCTCGGTCTCCACTATGCATTGCAAATACTTGAATAAATTAAATGAACAATAAATTTCCAATCAGGAAGAGGCTGTTCAAAAAACTAAAATAGATCTTATCTATAAAAAAATATTTCATCTCTTTAATTTAAAGTTTTTGTGCCATCTTGTACCAAGAGAAAATAATTACACTTGCATAACTCGAAGGGTTTTTGGTAATGATAATTACATATTATTATTATTACTGGCCGGCTATATAAAAACGACTTTCTTGTACATATTTATGTTATCGGTATTACAAAATTCTGATGGAGGATGGGAAGAGAAAGTAGCCTTTGAATCCTGAGTTCTGTAGCAGCTTGTACACACACACACACACACACGGGCATGGGGAAAGAAAGTGGATGGTGAGCGCAGTTTCCAAACCAACTCTTGAGTCTTTGGGCAACTTTGGGCAACGGCGACTTGTGGAGGCGAAAACGACAATAACGAACGAAGAGTTGAGGGTTTTCGGTTAAGGCGATGCACACACACATTGGTCGATCTATTACACGCATATCTATACACACGCATGTATTTGAATGTGTGTGAGGGAGTGCATGCGTCCACATAGGTAAATACAAAATGTATGTACACATTTTATGTATGTAGATACAGAGAGAGAGATTCGGCTCCCAGCCGAGCGTAACAAGAGGGAACGCTGAGCGTAGGTTTTTTTCTTCTGTACATTGTACAATATTATACATACATACATATATATATATACATGTATGTCTGGAGAGTGTGAGAGGGAAGGACGACGGGAAAAGCGACGTTGGTTATAGTTTTGCTCCTGCGATCATCATCATTCGACGACCAACTGTCTAGCTGTGAGGCTGACTCTGTCACTGCCGTGTGTAGTTTTCATTCACGCACTTGTTCAAATTCCCATATCAAACATCAAAGCACACGACGCCAAATTCCAAATTCCACGCTTTGTGATTGTCTTGAAAAAATCTACAGTCATCATTTTGCTCAGTCTCACATCATCATTGGCATAATTGATAATATTTTTGAAGAGTGTTCACAGTGATCTAGTCTACATACCACACATTTCCTTATCATTCGTCGTTGGGAATCGTGGAATTGCCCAAAGGTACATCCGTCATTGGATTTCTAGATTTACATTAAATGTTTTAAAGACTATACACACACAGACAAACACACACATTCGATATTCTTAGGTATACTCACCGAGATAAGTTGTGCTGGGTTGGGGAAAGGTTGCCTCAGGGAAATTCGATTCCAGTGAAAGCACATTTTTTTTTACATTATACGAAAATTCATCACCATCAACATATATGCATATACATACAAAGAAAAAAGCTGTAATTTACATCAAATTTCCGTACGTTTTGAGTCAATCGTATAAAAATAAATCTTCTCGTTTTTTAAAGTGAAGACCAAAAGTTTTATTACAAATATATCTTCGAGTGGCCTGTGAGTCGGAAATATTTGCGTGTGGAACTCATGAAAATGGATCGCCTTTGGTTTGCTTTCCACAGTATTGTTCTCGTGTTCTTTGTGTGGACTTTAGGACGTGGCTCTGAATTTGGATCTTAATTTTTGAGGAGAAAAAAAAAATACTTTCTAGGATTTTGGATTTTCCATTTTGCTCAAGGATTCTTCCACTATATTGGTAAGCGATTCATGTAATTTCATAATTAGTTTATCATAAACAATTAATTCTTACCATGTAGCAATTACATTCGAGTACAAAGCACACACTCAAGTGTGTAGTAGAGCTTATGGATTAAATATTTAGCAAGATTAGTCTTTGGATATGGACAAACAACTAAACATTCTTTCACGCGTTTCAATATTCCTAATTCCTATGTGTACTCGCAGGAAAGAAACACGAAAAAAAAACCTGAAAGCCTGTGTTGGGGCTCTTATAAATAATTTATTACTCACAACCGTATCATTTTATTTTGTAGGAAAAGCTGGGTGTTACACAATTCAAAAAATCCATGATTTTATAAAATATCTAGATTTCTATCTGTATTTATTTCAATCACCACATTCATACACTCGTAATTTAATATTTTTAATCTGCATCCGCAGCTACACACATTTTCATCATGAGAAATTCATATTTAAAGCTTATCAGACAATTTGGGTAAAAACTAAAATGAAAAATAGTGTAATGGAGGAATCCTTACACGGTCCTCCATCCGGAACGTATACTCTATAATGTCAATACTCATCGCGGAGTTGTCGGTAGGTACGTCTACTTATTCCATGTCATGAACACACAACACAGTCTGTCACATTATAAATACCGTATGCAGTGTGTCCATGTGAATTCCACTACATGTGTAATATGTAATATGTGTGTACACTGTACAGTACTTTTCATGAGACTCTCAGTGCTTGAGTGCATTGAGAAATCGAATGAGGGTGAGAGAGAGAGAATAAATGAGTTTCAACTGATCCTTGTCACTTTTCTTTACCCCCAAGGAAGAATTTGGTTATATTTCGACTTGGTTCGTAAAGCAAAAGCATTTGAGTAGTTCTCGTTCTCATACATGTAGAATAAAAAAACTATGCAAAATTTCTCACATTTCCTTATAGTTGACGGAGATTCATTGACATCTGTATACCTTGTGCACTACTCAACATTCTTATATGTTATGTAAGATACCTATATGAAAAAAATCTGCTTTTCTCTAAATCCAACATCCAAAATCCGTCTTCTTCTTCCTCTTTTCTCAACGAGTATTTGTAAATACAGACTGGAGTGTGGAGTATGACAATGTTCCAGACGGATTCCGAAAGAAATTTTTATATGCACCCTCTCGTCAGTCATGTTTCACTTGAATTCAAATTCAAGATTTGGATTTTGTCGAGGACTGAAACGGAATTGTTAAAATTTGAAGTTCATCATGAAGTTTTTTACGTCTCTTGTAAATTTATATAAATTTGCTTGTTAACCTACAAATGATATATACAAATGTGTGACACCTTCGCCGTCATCATCATCACCATCTCATTATACTAGTTGAAATTCAAAATAGCAGCAGTTGCTCTCATATTATCATAAGCAAACTGAATACGCAATACGCATGCACTGATTTTCAAATATAATCTTGTTAAGGTTATCTTTGATCATTATGCAGTCCATAAACTTGAAATTGTGTTCATAATTTACGTATTTCCGAATTGCCTTGTGATCCTCTTACTTAACTCTCTACTTACTCTCGCCCATCACATTCACACACATTATAAACATAATAAACTTTCCCCTAGACCATCCACTGTCGAGAATTACGTATACAAAACTCAAGAACTTGAGAGTTCAACTCCATTAAAGAAAGAGAGCGAGAGAGAGAGAGAGAGTGAAGATAGTGGAGATGTTATTATTATTACCACTATATTTATATATTCTGGATGGATTTATATGCATACGAATGGGAATGGGAATGTAAATGTGAGGGGAGGGTGTAAGGAATGGATTGAGTTATTACATATATATTGATCTTGAGCTTTGGAATTCAGAGTAGCAAGCAACAGAAGAGCAAGCAAGACGAAGGGAAGATTTGAGGAAACTCACGAGTCAGTCGAGCTTATAAAATATACACACGAGGAAGTGAGTGAGTGAGAGAGAGAGAGAGAAGAGTGAGAGAAAAGGGGCTGGAGCAGGAAGTGCAAGTAGGGAAATTGTGTAGAGCAATCTTATCACTACAGAGTTATGTAGAAAATCAAACTGATTTTTATACTCACACACTTGCTCAGGATTTTATGCTTTTTTATTCAGAAATTTTTATTGTCAGTTTCCACATTAATTTGGACAAATTCATTGTGATGAAAAATAACCAGTATTCGCTGAACTGAGCATATGGATTTTTTGAAATCGATTGGAACACTGAGATAAAAAAGCATACACATGAAATTGTATAAAGAAAATTAGAATTTGCGTACAGAGTCAAGTTTGAGTATTCAGAATGAAGAGAAGCTTTTGTTTTTTATTTGTGTTCTTACATTCATAGTCACAACCTTGAGACTTGAATTGATTTGTCTCGTCATTTTGTCTTTTCTCTCTCGGGATTCCAACTTGTGCGCCATGGAGAAGGTGACCAGGACAATTTTATTTTAGATACATAGTATCATTTATGTACATATCTGTCGTAAAGGACGAGATGAGAAGAGCCAAGAAGAGGCGAGTGAAGGGATAAAAACAAAACAACAAAATTAACTCTAAACTTTTGTACACAAGTATATGAGAATTACATATATCTTATCACAATATCAGAATTCATACGTATTATTATCATTATGTATTATATGTATACATATGTACCGATATGTGCACTCACATATACAAGCCAAAATATTTGCTCAGGCCTGAATTCGGATTCAGTTAGAGTCTCGGTGCTTGAGAACGAAAACGAAAAACGAAAAACAGAAAAAGGAAAAGAATGGGGAGATTTTGTAGTGTGTGTGGTGGTCGTAAAATCTAAAGTAAAATCCAAAGCAAACGCATTGCTTTACTTTACTTTTACAGACTTAATAAGAGAAACCCAAGTACAATCCAGTTTTCTCATGCATCTTCTTCTCTACACATGTACAATATACCACCTAGGCGGCCGCACCATACATATAGACAATGTAATGAACGCTCTCACAAAGTCAGTTCATTCCCATTCTCATTGTAGGTCGGTGTCGGTCCAAGTTGAAGCTTTTTTTTGAATGGCTCACTCTCTTAATATGAACACTATGAAAAACAGTATGAACTCCAAAGCCTCATGGCCAGCTTTTTGAGCTTCCACTTGTTCTTTTTTATACTGTTCAGTTCTCTTGTATACTCAAATGGAGAGAGAGAGAGAGAGAGAGAGAGAACTGGCGAGCTTAGCTTACTGATTGTGAGATTTTGTGTTGTGAGAAGTTGAGATAGAGTAAGACAAGAGCCAAAAGATGTATGTAAAAAAAGGAGGAGGAAAGAGACTTGATATTATTCTGCTATATTTACACTTTCCCTCTCTCTCTGCCTGTTGCTGTTTATGTCTTTTTTCGTATTGCATGCATGACGGTTCAATGTTTTACCGTATATATATATACATAATATACACCCTCTCTCTCTGTACTTTGTGTCAGTTTTGAATATTAAATGAACATCACGCGTCACGTACTATTTTTCACCATTGCCTATTCTGATTTGGATTAAAAGTGAAGTCTCAAAGTGCATGGGAAACCGTATATAGAGCTTCCCCCGTTTTGAATATTCCACAAGAAGAAGAAGAAGAAAAAAAACGTCTGTATTGTACCTTTCAGAATCTTGTTTTTGGAGTTTTGGAGCATGATTGAGATAATTATTTTCTCATTTTGTTTGATTGACACCACTCAGCAATCTCCATTCAAGTCTTTGATTTAAAATCCAGATTTTTTTCTCTCCTATTTTCTCAAAATAAAATATACATATATTGAATTCTACGAGAGAAAAAATTCTGTTTTTTGTATGCACACAAACGACTTTGTGAACTGTGAAGCCGCCGTGTATAGGTGATTCAAATTTAATGATTTTTTTGAACTGAGCGTCAAAGTCTCAAAGTCACAAAGTCAAAATGAAAATATTTGGGTATGGCGTGTGAGAAGTAAAACTGCGATGGATTTTCATGTTGTTTGAGAATTGGGAGTTTGGGAATGGAAACACAAATAAATAAAATGAATTGCGACTATATGCACTGACTGGTTTCTAATGGCTTCCATTGGAAGTTCAAGTTGACTCCTGTTTAGGAAAACTGAGAAGGAGAATGGAAAAAAAAAAGAAACATTAAAGGGCAGTCTGTGATTTGTTACAGTTTACACAGGCTGGAGTTGTACTTGTACAGTCAGTCAATTTAAGATGTAATGATTGTGCGTAAACATAAACTATCAAGTGCTGTTAGTGAGCTCTGCTCTGGTCTATGCATCTGTACATTTTTTAATGTTGGACCATCCTCCATGTGTTTCTTCTTCTTGTTTTACCATCACTCCACGTCAATTGCAAATGCCCAATTTGTATTTTACTCGGATTTCCATTGATTTCCATTTCAATTCCAAACAATAATTTCACAGAACATTCTCAACTGAACAACCAGCTTCATCGTTTTCCACTACATTTGAATTTGCTCTCGCTTAAAATTCCTCAAACTACATATAAAATACATATCTGCTTCAAGTTCATCAGCTTGTGACCTCAGAAAAACCTATTCCATCATCCCTCGCAACACAAAAGTACAAAGTTGATACACCAAATTGCTCTTGTTTATTTTAATTTTTTTCAAGTCGACTCCAGAGAGAGTTCAAGATAAAGACCAAAATGCACAAAAAATAAAAAAACGTGGAAAACAGTAGGCATTTGCAGTTGCAGTTGTTTCCATCTGCATACTGTTCCATATTAAGTGAACATGGTTTTTTTTTGTATCTTGTTTAGACTTGGAGAAGGAGGAGAAAAAAACTCATTTACATAATCGAGTAAGCTTGTACAAAGTGAAAACTCTAAACGTCTAAACACTACAAGTTTCTAGGGGAAATGTGTACAGAGAACTTACCACCAATTTACAGATGATGCACATAAAAACTATATGTACATGAATTTGTTTAGTCCATTCCCATGTACCCACATAAAATTATTAGAGAATCCACACAATCCTCATTAAACGATCGCTAGAACTTTTTCTCTCCCCCCTCTTTCGCTCTTTGTGGTTTTTTCCTTCTCGTCATGATTTTTGAAATGTAAAGAAATGAGAGAGTTGAGCTTGTATTGGATTTTCTGTCGAGCAATCAAATGGAAGATTAGAAAAATACAATTAGAATACACACGATGGAATTGAACATCAAAATTGTTACAAAGAATCGAGAAAACTGAAAGTGTAAGTGTAAACCGATATGATAAAAAAAGAACGCTCTGGATACTCTACACATAAAAAAAGTATACAAAAATATAATACGTATATTATCCTCTTGCACTTTGCCTCTATTCTGTTCCTAAATCATTTGTCGTGGGTGTACAATGTACAACTAGTACATACAAACTTTGATGTAGAAACTGCGTGTGTATGGTATGATTGCATGTCATGACAAATAGAAATAATATGTAATACGAGCTCAGTCATTTGTTTACCCCAAGGATCCTTTCGTTTCCACTCAACTATTTCCATACATCCACAACTCCGATCTCTCTCTCTCTCTCTCTTTCTCTCATTCTCTTCCAGCTCACAGACTAGAACGAGCAATAAAAATGAAAATGAAAAGGAAAAGAGAGAGAGAGAGAGAGGGATAGATGCACAAATTTCTTACAATGTGTAAGACTAAAGACCTGAGACAGTCACAGACGGAGATACTTTAAATTCTGGAATGTTGAGATTGCCTCGGAAACTTTTACAAACTCTCTCTCACGTTTACATTATATGCCTGTGTGTCTATGTGTGGGTGTGTGTGTGTGGAAACTCGGTTGCTTTGGTCTGAACCTGGAAATGAAACTAGAACTATTACAGAGAACTGAGAAAGTATGGAATTGGAGCTTGACTCCAAGACGAAGAAGAATGAGAGGAAGACATCCTGGCAATTCATTTCCACACTCCTCACACAACTTTCCCTTCATTTGAAAATTTAATGATAGGATGAAGAAAACTGTGTCCGCTCTCTGTCTCTATTTCTCTCTCTCTCTGCACACTGGAAATAGTCTCGATAAGAAATTCTATCTTACGATAAGTTATTAAGCCGTTCACCAGCTTCAGAGAAAACAGCCTTCACACTCTTTTCCTTTGCTGTACAGGAAATTCGTGGGGTCTCTAAGCGATCGAAAAATTTTAAATCAGGAATTTGAATTAAAATTTATACAGTTTCATTTCATACAGATAGAGCCAAAATAATCAATTTGATTTTGATTCAATTCAAAATTTAAACTTTTAAGATCAGAGAGGAAATTATAAGATGTATATTCGGAAGGAAAAGGTTTAATGTCAAAGCCAAAACTGAAACTGAATAGATAGAGTTGAGCAATTGGAAATGGACAAAGAAGACTAGTAAGGATTTTTTTGCCAATACAAAATATTGAGCCAAAGCCAATTAATTAGATATATTAAACAGAGTGAGTGAGTGAGAGAGAGAGAGAGACAGAGAACAAAAGGCTTTCTCTAAACACCTCTCTCGAATCATTATCATAGGGAAAACCAAGCGATTCTACATTCTACAGGCTAATGTGGGTCTGTGTCTGTGTACAGAGCTAGACTCTCTTAAAATATGTTTGACAGTATTTAGCTGAGACAGAGTGGAATTTTGGAATTTCAAAAGGATTTTCTCATGATGTTTTGAAGGAAATAGACAGTGAGGATGGTTGGCATTGGCATTGCACATTGTCTGAGTCTGGACCTGAGTGGAGTTCAGTGCGTGCGTATGTATGTGTGTGTGTCTGTGTGTCTGTGTCTGTGTGTGCGAGTTCTATCATCAGATGCGTAAAATCCACACACCACACACAGACACACACCAAGCTAAAATTTCTGCTTCCTCTCTTTCAACTTGAACTGTCGAGTTTGAATTTGAGTTTGGGCTGGGATTCGGGTGCGCTGGTCGATAAGAGTGAGAGAGAGCGAGAAAGAGCGAGTTCCCCCGTTGTCATGACGATCGGTTGGAATGGATGGAGAGAGAAAGAAGAGAAGAGAGAGAGATGGGATGGAGAAAGAGAAAGAGAAAGAGAAAAGAGAAAGTGAGAGTAGGAGGGAGTCTGGAGTACTATGTAATGGTTCTGTGTATATGGATTATATTGTACATCCATGTCTATATCTGAGAGCCTACAGGCTCTGCATGGATACCTACAAGTATTTGCAAAAGTCCTCTTTCTTTAGCTCTTATCGTCAAGTTAGCTACACCACCTCGCTCTTCTCTCTCTCTCTCTCTTTCTTCTCTTTTTCCTCTCTACAAAGTTTGAGATCCTATTTCGTTCAACTCAGTCATTTTATTTCATTGTGTATCCGCACCCATACTCTCGTTCATACACACATACACTTTTCACAGTTTATTAAAATTTGAACAGTCTCTACTCATTTCCTATTCAATTTTTTAAATATCCACATTTTCTCCCATTTGTGCCACCTTTCCATTGCCATTCTACAGAGTTAAATTTGAATCTTCATTGTTCCATTTCTTATTAAATTTTGCAGTGATTTTAGACTTGATGAATGCAAATTTCCTGCAGAAAATCCAGTTTTTATTCAAGATCAAAGGAGAATTTCCAATTGTCCAAATAATTTCAAATGGATACACAAGAAATAGTCTGACATTTCAGAGATTTTAATACTTTCATATTTGCACAGCTTTAACCTGATCAAATTTTCAATGTAAATCCAAATTTTGACTCGTAGGAGTTCGATTCTTTATGCGATTCGTCGAGTGTACATACCTATGATTCGGTTCGATTGCAACGTCAACAGCTCCGAATCAAAGCTGATTTCCTTCCTCTGCTTCCGTCTACTTTGACTTTACCCTTGGCCATTTCGTTTGTTAATCTCTCTCTCTCTCTCCCTAATAACTCCGAGTTTCATCCGACTGTATATATACCATCATTTATTTTCTACGTATACTTATATGAAATATATGGAGACTCCCCTCGTTCCTGTACATTTGTATGGATTATATTACAACTTACAACAAGGGTGAATGAGTAGACGAGAGACGCAAGTACAGATAGAAATTGAAGGAGAAAGCCATTGCCAAAGCTCTGGCAGCACAGTGGATAAAAATGAAGAGAAATTCCATCCAGCAAAAGAGGTTTCAATGAAAAGAGAAAGACGGAGACCAAAAAGACGAGGACCAAGAGTTGCTTTTCCTCGAGGAGAAATTCAAAACAGTTTTCGTTCCCCCCTTTTCCTGCCTTTGGGCTTGGGGAAAAGTACAGAGAGAAAATGAATGAGGAGAGAAGAGAAGAGAACAAGTAACGATGGAGGAGCCAAAGAAAAACTTTTTTGTTCGATAAATACAAAGTACAGAGTACAAAGAAGCTCATGGAATCATCCTTCTTTTATTTATGGTCAGAATTCTCCAGACTTTCTCTGTCCACAATTCAAAAGCTTCTCGTTTTATATGCATGTTTTTTTTTGTTATTCATCTGGAGAGCATAACGCAAAATTCCCAAATATTCCCAATGGTTCATTTCATAGTACTCAAAGTTTATAGTCATTGGCATGGTGGGGATTTGCCCAAACGGGGAAAATGACAGTTGAGGTGTGCATGTGCTCAATATTCATACAAGCAGACAGAACAGACAGAGACAGAGAATACACAGGAAGTAAACAATGGATTTGGGATTGGGAATGTGGACATGTGTGTGCTTTTGGAATTGAATAATTGATGGAAATGCAACGTGAACTGTTCTCAGTTGTACTTGACTCACTAATAAATATGATGGAGCGAGAGATAGTGGTAGAGGTAGAGAGAAACAAAACAAGGACAACTGTCCACTTTCATATTCCGGTTCGTTCCTTGTCGTATAGTGTTGAGGAAACGAGTGCGGGGGTTTTTGTTGGTCGGTCGTGTCTGATGACAGAGCACTGAACACTTTCGATTTCCTTCCTTCGCTCTCTCGCTCTCTCTCTCTTTTCTGCTATACATATCTCGTTTATATATTTTATGCATCCAGCACGTTTTTTTACGATGACTCCACAGTTACGGAGGATACTGAGGACTTTGTCTCCTGAGTGTGCCATATCCCATGTTTTTACCTCCAGACTATACACAGACTTCAGACACTGGACTACGAGTGGCTTTTTGAGTTTGAATATGAGTTTTCTCATATCTCAAGTTTGATGATGTAACTCTCCTTCATATACACAAGTAGTACAAAATGGTATATGTACATATGCTCGTAGTGAGTGTAGTGTGGGTTCTCCAGGTTGTTTTTTCTCCGGTGCGTGTCATATCGGGTATTGTGAACAAGGGTGAAGGGAGAGGGAAATGTAATATTTATATGCACCTGGACTGCCCCTCACCTTGCATGCAATGGGAAATGGACATGCAGAATGGAAAGGAAATCGTGGGGAAGATAGACAGATAGATGGATAGATTTTCGGGGTTTGGGTTACTACTTGTTCTTGCTCACAACAGACAGGCACAGCTACACAGATACACAGGCATTCTCACTCTGAAAATAGCAGATATATAGATTTTGTTGGTTGGATAAGTATACACGACACACCCAGCGAGACCCAGTCACTGGTGGATATTTTTAGCTGACTACTGTCAAATACTGACTGTGGAGACGAGTCTGGAGTTTGGAGAGTCCGTGTGTCATTGGCTACATACATGTAATCACATGTAATGGTTATAACAGATTCACTAACAACACACACCAATATTCTTTATACCGCCATGTAGGTATCTTACAAACCCATTCTCAATCTCGTACTCTGACTACCTTTCTCCGTCTATTTTTTTTTTGGATTCCATTACGATATCTCTCTCTCTCTCTCTCTCTCTCGATACTGACCATTTGGTATACTCAAAGAGATTCCAGAGTCTAGCCTTTTGACAAGTCCAACGTCGAACAAATGTTTTGTACAGAGTCTGGAGTCTGGATTCTGAAGTCTGGACATCTTTAGCCTCATATTTTGATGGTTTTATGAGTTGTGTGTGGGATCTATTTTGGTCTTTTGACATTTTATTGACCATATAAAAACATTTATTACAATTTATAGTTGAGCTATAGACTATAGAAATGATAGAGGAAATCAAAAATCAAATAATTGCTATGGCTGTAACTGTAACTGTATACTTTACTCGTACAAATTGCTTCATTTCATTTCTATTTCAAGAGTAATAAAAATAGAAGAAATCAGGAAGACTTAAAGATGGTGAATGAACTTGGAGCTACTCTAGATTCTAGATTTTGCAACTGTATTGTCCACCATATTTTCCCTTCTCGTACTCATTTGTTGTTGATCTCTTAATTTCCACGGGATTTGATCAATGTAAATAATGCTGCATGGAAAACGATTGGGAATATATATATCCACATGTAGAGTGTTGATCGTGGCCTCCGAGACCAAAAAGAGTAAAGTAGACGAGTCGAGAGAAAATGAGACATTTGAATTCATTGGAATTAAAATCCTCATTGGAATATCTGGCTGCTGGGTAATAGAGAGATAGATATGGGAGATGGGAGAAGGAAAGTATTATCAAATGGAATTCATTTACAGAAATCACTTTGAAGGGATTTACAGAGGTTTTCCACTTTTCTATACTGCAATGGCTCAGTGAAAAGCCATCCAAATACATTGTGATGCTTAAATGGACAGGATTTTGGATCTCAGGAGCAACAGAAACAGAGATTTTATCTCACTTTCTCTCCCTCTCTTTCTCTCTCTCCAATTCTCCTGAATTTGGCAAGTTGGAAGGTTCACTCGATGTATTTTGTACACTCAGAAAACTCTCAAACTCTGCTCCTGCTGCTGCTGGCTTGTGCGGTTAATATAATACGCAAGCCTGATGAGCACTTGGCATTTTAAGTTTAACCAGGGCTGAAACAGTGGGTAACTACGTAAGCAGTTTATTTATTGGGTAGAATGAATCCGAACAAGTGAAAGTTGCACGCAGGAAATTCAGGAAAACGCTGTGGAAATTGATCTCAAATTAAAGTTTTATACTCTGACTCTGTTCTCTGACTCTCCATTCCAGTTGCAGGAGCCATAGCCAAAATCAGGATATTGGTTTTTTGATTTTTGGGGATTGCTTTTAAAATCCACATCCTCACCAAGATTCTATAGAAATTTTATTTCCATACATCAAATATCAAATGCATATTTTTATACATAAGCTTATTCTCCTCGAGTCTGTACAGTTTTTATTACACACAACATAAAATTAGAAATTACTCTGAAACGTGAAGCCGTTTCCTATATATTTTTCCATTTTTTTGTACACTTCTGTACTGTGGTACGTTTGAACAGTCGTCGGACTGGGAAAGTCACCAGAGAAAAAATGCTAAGTGAATGAGTAGAGAGAAAATGCGATGACGGGAATTTATTTCTCCCGTTCCTTTCTCTGCACTCTTGAACTATATATCTTATAGATCTTATATATACCAAAGAAAGAAGATAAGAAAAAGGTTGGCTGAGTGGGTTGGGAATCTGGGAGTTTGAGTTCATGAAGGGTCTGACAAGTTATGTGATGCCATATTGTAATTTTTCGTGTATTTCCAGACTACAGAGACATCATAAAAATCTCGAGAGACAACTTTATAAGAAATCCTTCATCTCATCCTCTGACTCCACCTATTACTTCCTCTCTTATCTTATCAGTATCAGTGGTGTATTGTTGGTCTTTATATATAAATAGTTACTCTAGTCCCGAAAATTCAACAAAAACGGTCCCATCGCTCAGTCAGCAGCGATTCCTTATATTTACATCTACACGAAACAATTCAAGTCTAAGGGATTTTTCGAGGAATCAATCAAAATGGGATTTGGTTGGCTCCGCTGTGTGTTGTGACTGTACTGTGACTGTACTAATGACTAATTAAAGCCCAGACTACCTGAATAAATTATAGATGGGGGAGTAAATAAATTTCCGTTTAAATTGTAGCTTGTGCATCAGTGGTATGAATACTCGAGAGCTGCCCCTGTCACCGGCAGGGAAAACCACATGCGACTGTTCCGTAGTAGGTACTTTTTTGAGTGAAGGAAAAGATGGATATCTTGGAGGTTTTTTTACCGTGTCGTGTGTCCCTCACAAACAAACACATACACACACACATCAGAAATTTGGCTACATTTTCTATTTTCTATGCACACACAAGCCGAGTCGTCATGAATAATTCAAAATTTTCAATACAATAGACTTTTACCCCTTCTCTCTCTCTCTCTCTCTCTCTCTCTCTATCTATCTATCTATCTATCTATCTCTCACTCTTTTTGTATCTTCTGTCGAAATCTTTTCTTAGTCAGTCTGGGTTAACAATTCAGTGTCAGCCAACCAAATAAATTCATACGTGTTTTTTTTGCGGGGGAACTGTGTGTGCATTAGTCATATGGGAAAAAAAAGAAAAGAGAGAAAATTCAACGTTCTTTATGTGTGTAGAGAGACCACATTTTATTGTACCAACAATTTCAACCACATTTTTTATTTCATGGAGGAAAGAGAACAAGACAGAGAATTTGACTTTTGATTTTTTTTACTATGTTACCTACAATACTTTCCACACACATTGTGGGTGCTGACTGCTCTTTTGTTGTTCTGTTTTATTATGGACAGAATAGATAGACACACGCACATAACTGCAGTGAAAACACGTGGATTTGTCTTGAGTGAATTATTGACTTTCCCTCCTCTGTTTTCAACTGTCAATATTCCTGTACAGAGTCTCCTGTCTTATCATTCTGAATTTGTGTGTAAATTAAAATGCAGTCTAGAGTCTAGATTATTAACAAAAGTGCGGGGAAATTCTCGAGCCATAATAAATTAATAAAACATTCATGACAAATGAATGTTTCGATTTCTCCTTATTCGAAAAGTTGTTATTTTAATAATAGAAAAAGACAGACCCGAATCTGTACTTATAAAACTTTCAAATACAAACTCGAATAATTATAAAAAATAAGAAAGCAAAAAAAAAAAGAAAGTTCTCTCAACATTCCCTTTTCTTATAGTTTTTGCTTGGTCCAGACGGGTAATTCCCTTTTGTGTTTAAAATTTGTCGGGGTCTCTTTTGACTGGAGGCTACTGCTGGGGATTTGACGGAACGAGACGAAAAACAAAACATATTTAATTGAGTTCACCACTGCAAACTGCTTGAGTAAACAGTGAAAAGGAAAGGGCAGGAAGGGGAAAGGAAAGCAATTTCCCTCTTCTTTTTTCTTCTTATTAGTTGAGCAGTGTGCGCTGCATACAAACAACTTGACAACTTTATCCACAAGGAAAACACGTCTCCGATGTATTTTATCTTCTGTGTACATCAGACGGGTGATAATCAAGAATTTTCTACAACATTACATTGCAAACACATTGAAAATTTGAGCAAAAATTTTGTCTCTTGATTCAAGAGACAAAGCTGTGTATAAAGTTGAAGACTCCAAAATTTCTAGCTTACAAAAACTCTTCTTTTTTTCAAAACAAGTGAATTTGCATGATGAGAGAAAGTTTGTTTTCTTCTCCTTTCTATTCAACGGTCTCTTGTTCATTTGTGTTCAGTACCCCCCCAAAAAACAGAAAAGTGGTGAAGAATGAGAAGAGGAGAGAAAGTATGCTGCTATTTTTTGCTTTTTATACATAGAATGAAGTTAAATTTGAGGAAATGACAGAGAAAAGGTACAAGAGCATTTTTCCTTTTGTGTTGTTGTGTACTCGAGTCTTCACGAAATAGAGCGCAGGTATGGAGAAATATACAGGGCTCGTGTATTGTGTATGTAAATTGTGCATATTTTGAGTCATTACAAAGGACAAAAAGACGCAGAGAAAACTGCATTTAATATACATGTATTTGGGATGAAGTGAGTGCTGTATCCCTTCATCCGAGTGTCTTTGAGTTTTTGTTGGAAATTCGGGACAAGAAGCGATGAGTTATTAACCATTATAAACCACCTCACGTGGAGACAGGAGGAACTCATTTAATTGAACTCAAGGGTCTAGCCATTTACTCTGGCGAGTATCGTATCGTCCCTCGCTCGATTTCCCTTCCTTTTGCATCCTCCAACTCACATACGGACTTTATAAGCTCCATCGATAAATAAATTAACAGACTATCTGTTCTGTATATGTGCACACACACACACTCTCTCTCTTTCTCTTGCTGGATGGATAATGATAAAACTTTATGTATCTTTTATCGTCCTCTCTGCGTATAAATAAATACATATACCACATATCAGGTGAATTTACAGTGGGAAAATTTCCGTGTGAATGTGATCTGAATGAGATATTTGATAGTTGGTAAAATAAATTCGGATGACCGTCCCCATGTGAATCTTCAAATATATGAACATAAACGGAATTTCGTGCATGCTTTTGCGTTGTGTCCTTTTCTCTCGTATTGCTTATGCTCACCATTACCATGGCCATCGCAATTTGTAGCAGAGAGAGAGAGAGAGAACGAGTCGGCCACTAGTGTATTACCAGAGTGTTTATAAGTAGTTTATGTGGATTGTGGATGTGGGTGAAGTGCTAACTGTTTTTTAATGTCATTTTGGTATAGACATTGGAATGAATTGAAGGACGCGTAGCAGCGGGCTAGTTTGTTGTTTTTTTTTCATGTTTGTATGTTTTCCTTCGTTTTGGTTCTGGTTACACAGTCAAGTTTGAGTTACAGGAGACCCACCCTGAACTTCCTTTTCATGCTCTGCTCTGTAATTTCCTTTCCTCACTCTCTCTCTCTCTCTCTCCCGTTCTAATATTTCCTTGATAGTGAGTTGAGTAAGTACATGGTCCGAGCTAGGTTGGGTACCCTTCAATTCATTCCGTTTGTATTTAACTATTTAAACCATACACTTACTCAAAATATTATTATTATTTTTATTTCATCAATGAATTCTCCAAAGGACTTTACACTGACAAGTGTGGATAAACCGACCTCATTTTCCTCACTAAAAGAAAATTCCTTGGAAATGTAAACAAAACGTCTGTAGTGTTTGTTGTATGTATGTATCTGCGTGTACTACTGTGTACTACTACTGTGTACTCATCAATTTATACATTGAACGCCACATTGCTATTCTCAATTTAATTGATGACATTTATTTAGCTTAATAAATAAGTCAAGGAGAAATCAATTGAATTAGCCTACATTCATTTCCATTGCAAATACAAAATGTGAATTCGACTCCCTTCATTCATTTAATTCTATTTGTACATGAGAATATTTTGAGTGGGAGACAAAATCCGTTGGGTGCATAGGTAAGAGGTGAAGGACTTTAAAATGTATTTAAAATGAAGGAGTGTGAGAATTTATTTTGGTTTCAATTAGTTTTTGGATGAAAAACCTTCATAAGGGTGTTTTATATGCTGGTATTTACAATTTATGTAGACGTTGTCTGTGTGAATGTGGTTATTGTGGTGGATAGGCAAGAAAAATATTTTGAGACGCGTACAGTTTAGTTTTTAGTTGTTTGATTACGTTTGTGACTGCTCCAGTCGGGATTTTTTGGGCGTTTCGTAAGGAGAAATGAGAAAAAAAACAATGGGATTCTATATAAAACTGACCCTTTGACCTTTTCTTCATTTCAATTACTTTGTCCATTTTCCGAGAGAAAATTACTGTATCGGCTTTACCAGAGAGAACCCTTCAATTTCTGACGTCAAATCTGTCTAATGGATAATAACTGTTTTAAATAGCTCATTCAATCTTTATGTCTCTTTCTCTCTCTTTCTCGCTCTCTTTCTTGAATCTGACGAGAATTTGGCGGAGAAATTCCATCACTTTCACTGCCTGTACATTCACTTTGGAAATTTTGAGCTATACATTTCTTTATTTCTTTAGTGTATCTGTACGCTCCTACTTCTAACAATATACCATAAGCTTCTTTACTGATTCACTCGATGGACAAAAAAATCTCGGCTAAGTATACACATTAATCCTAGGAATTTCTTTCTTTGCATTTCCATAGAAAAACAGGCAAATAAACCCATGATATTTGATGAGAATGCCGAAAATCACGTTCAAATATTGACTTTGTGCTACAACAACTTTCGAATCCCCTGGATTCGATTCTATGCATTTTCTGTATTTACAAGGGATTTCCCACCGAGTCTCTCCTGTGTATGTACAGTTAAATTAAAACCTCTCTTCATTACATCATTAAATATTAACTGTAACTGCTTGTTCGAATTTCGAGTTCCAACTTCACTGAGAAATCCTCCACGTCTGCTTTACTACCGACAGCACATCGGCTTCAAACAGCACTTTCATTTTTCATTTTTATTTGTCTCTGAAATTATTTTATTAGACATTACTCGGTATAGGAAAAAACATTGCGTGATACTCGTCCATAATTATTTCGGTCTAGTTATTTCGATTTTGACTCCCATCTAAAACCCGGACAGTCATCAACAAAACAAGGAAACAGTTTTTTGAAAGTGTACACACATTTAGAACTGGATTTTAAACAAAATGAGATGAAAATATGTAATTTTAAAAGTTTAAAACTTATGGAGCTGGAAACTGAAAGTGGGAGAGGAGATACGCTTACTATTTAATACAATTGAAATCCAATGTTTTGGATTTTGGAGGAAATAAAAAAAAAAAGCGAATATGTACAAGTTGGAGTGAACGAGCTCGCACAGTCAAATTCAATCATTTCCTCTTTTCATGCTAGACATAAATATATGGCGTACAGAATTCCCTTAGATTAGAGAATATTTTCGTCGTCCCTGAGAGAGATTAAGGTAAAAACAGTGAGTCAGACAATGAGAAATTTTGGAATTTGAAAGTGCAAGTTGAGGGAAGGATTGGAATAATGGAGATATCATAGCATGTACTGTCGTGTATTTACTACCTGACAAGAGGGCCACTCTTATTGTTAGTATTAACATTAGTTTGAGCCCCCTCCCCTCCCCACCCAGTCCCCAGTTCAGTAGGGAGAATACATGATGAAAGTAATGGTAATGGTGATGATGATGATGACTCGGAACTGAAGCACGCGACGAGAGTAAAAGCCACGCTAACGACATGATAACTTTCAAAAGCCTCAGTCTCTTTGTATCTGTCTGTAGTCTGTACCCCATTATAATCTACATACAGATATGAACGAATGAGTCTTCTTCGTCTCCTCCTCCTTACACATGGCCATAATATTTAAGTGAGATCTTCCTGTGGGAACCATTTCCAATTTTGTATTACACATCGTATGCACAGTGAAACAAAATCACAGTTCCGTACATAAAATTCAAAGAAAAAATATACATGAGCAAGAAAGTAATTCAGACGAGTAATTAAAAAATATGTAGGGAATAATTTGTACGGGTTTTGTAGGATTTGGAGGATTCCATTTAATTTTCTTGCCTATTTATAAAAAGATCGTCTATATTATATTCTATATTTGATCTGTTCCACTGGATCCCCATTGAACCTGTCACCTCATGAACTCTGACCTTTGAATCTATTTTTGTGGAAAGGCTCGTTAGTTGGTTGACTGCGGAGCTCGAGACCTTTTTTTTATATCATATGTATATGAAACCAAAAAATCATAATAAACACATTACGCTACGATTTGGAGAATGAAAGTTATGAAGAAGAGCAAATAAAATGTGTGTGTGCACACATTTACTTCTATACTTATCGCATGTAAAAGCTATTTCCATCCATCCGCTCTGCTCTATGAAATTCTAAATGAAAATCGACACATGATGATCATTGGACAACGTATGAAATGAGATGAGTAGATGAGAAAATGAAATGAGAATTAAAAGAGAGAAGCGTGAACTTCCCGAGGGCGGGTTTGTCAGCTATTTTGGATGAAAATCGATTCTCTGTAGATAATAATAGGACTCGGAAACGTAATGCATTCACCTTCACATTAACTACTACTGTCTACTACATATGTACTACTACTACTACTATTACTACTACTACACTCCATTATTACACATTGTCTACGTATCTCTCTCGCTGTCGACTATTTGAAATTCCAGCGCGACTCATCCTCATACATTTCCCCCTTTCATTTATGTATATCCAAATCCAACATAACTCAAAAGCCTCTCTTTCTCTCTCTTTATCTCTCTTTATCTCCTTGACGCTGACTGTCTCTATGTATAACTCTAAAGAATGACTACAAACATACACTTGGAAATGTGTATTTTTAGTTTTACTCTGTGACAGAAATGTCAAAGTTCAATTTTATTTGTCTGTACATATTTTAATCTCCATTCAATGTCAATTTCCCATGATTTATGTATTCACAACTGAGGACAGTGAGCGAAAAATTCATTAAATAAATTAAATGCAATTCTTCCCAAAGCATACATATTTTGACAAAACAAAAATAAATCTAGTCGAGACATGAATGAAACTTGATTATACTTCCAGCTGGTGAAAATGGTGTAATCTGCTTTTATACTTTTGATGCACTCGTCACAAGCTACATCTTAAACTATGAGTATTATGACAGTGAAACCTTTGCAAAAATATAAAAACTTAACCAGTAGCCACAGTGTACATAATCCATAAAGAGTTACGCAATACAGAGTCAATAGTTGATGGTTAATCAGTAGCAAGTGCTCTCGTTGGTTATGTAATATGTAACACTCAAAGTAATTTGATTATTTGTATTTGTGCTTATGTTTAGGCGGTGCGAGGACAAGAGAGAGAACCACAGGGAAAAGAAGAGATTTTCAACCAATTGAGCTCTCCCATTTATTCTACACACAAAATTACCTCATTGGAGTTCTGATTCCAAATTCAAGATTCAAAGGAAATAACCAGAAGAAGATCCGTTTGTCAGTACAGAAGAAAAAGAAGTAGACGACAACTCCGCGTTGAGTACTGATAGTGAAACGAAGTGAGTGAGAACTGTATTCATCCATCTGTACATATACATATGCGATATACGGATTCACAGACAAGAGAAACTTTGGACTGGAAATATACCTGTACTCACAATCAGTGTTTACAATTTCTTGCATCTGCCATTTCCCATTTAGCGATTGACTTCCTTTCTGTCTCACTTTTCATTACGTCAACTCTGCTTTGATTCGGACTCACCTTGTGAGTGCCAGTGACTCCCTTTGTTTTCCCTGTATCTAAACAAATCCTCAGTTCATCTTGCTCCAGGCAAGAAGGCATCAATATCCATTGATACGGAGGCCAAGTGAAGTGAGACAGAGCCACAACATCAACAAATCTCACCAAAAAGTAGTTATGTGTTGTTGCTCCGGATAACTTCAAACTTCAAGTGGAAACCTTGTCTCGTACGAAATTTCAAGGATTCTGATTCTCATCAAATATCAAGGAGAAAAGCAGAACTCTCACAAAATAATCCTCATTATCATCATTCAGTTTGAATTTTGAATAATATACGAATCTCCAACAACAACAACAACACATTTTCACAAGTGGAAGTAATTAAACTTGACGATTTGCAAGAAATAATAAAAAAAAACATCAGTCAAAAATGGCTTGTTGTGGTCTCAAATGCTCAAAGGCTTTCGTCGTGATCTTCAATCTTTTCTTCTGGGTAATAAGGAAATTTTAATTTGTATTCTGTATAGTGATTTCGTTACTACACGAAAAATGAAATTTGATACCTATTGATGAATTGAGAATGAAGCAGGAATATTTACTCCATTGACTTTATAGACATTTTAATTTTCTATTTCATAGTTAATAGTGAAGTGGAGAGAACAAGAACGTAGCGAATAGCGGATACTAAAATAATATGAGCCGATAAAATGGGTGTGAAATGTTCATTGAATGGTTCGCTCTTTCCATTTAAGTTTCTGTTTTTAGTAGGTACATATAGCTATATATTAAAGCGAGGGAGATATTCTATAATATTATGAGTACACAAAGTTTGTAAAGTGTATATATATACCTGTATAGCCTTATCCTTATGGATTTTCCATGTTGGTCGGTTGGTCGGTTCGGTCGTCGCTATTTTGCTTTTACGGTGCTCGCTCGTAAAATCTGTTGCCTTTCACCATCACCATTAGATGGGTTTTCTCTCTCTCTCTCTCTCTCTCTCTGTTATTATTCCACACACTTTCGGACTTGCATCCCATTCACTAGATTATTCATGAGAATATGATTTATTACGAGAAGTATACTCATAGTCCACACTCACACTCACACAGTCAAAGCAAGCACTAAATCGGCCGGCATTTGTTCAACTAAATCTTTCTTTAATCGTCAGGGGAAAGTTTCCCATTATTTTGCTTTGTTCTCTCTCTCTCTTTCTTACAAAAATACAAACACAATGAAAGAAACCTCGTCAAATATTAACGAGGAGGAAATTGGCAATTATCCTCTAATATAATGGATACAAAAAATATAGATTTTACTGAAACTTTGTCTTGTCCCTTCTCACTATTTCTTGCATTTCAATGTTCCTCATTTAAGTTCTCTATTTTATATTATAACATGTTACTGAATGAACACTGTCTGTGCTCCAAGAATTTCACATTTATCATACGCTTAGAAAATTAAGTGGTTTACACATAAAACAGAGTTCACGTATGAAATTCCAAGAAAATCTTTAGAAAAGTATGCATGGAAACACTTTCATCTCGAGTAATGTCAAGACAATTTGCGTGTAGAATGAATAATTCATCAAAACCAGTCGGAGATTTGTACACAAAGTCCCTGACAAATTACGAGGGAATATAAAATAATAATCTGCACACAAATCTTTAGTGTTTGCAGCTGCTCAGGGTTTGGATTAATTGTAAGCTTTCACTTTCCCTTTTGGGAAATGCATGTTTATCTTTTATGTTTTGTGTCAACCGGCGGAAACTATACACCCGTAAAAATCCTGCAATAAGTTATTACTAATAACGACTGCATATGCATACCCGAATCAATGAGGATGGAACTGCACAAAAATATATAAATGATCAGCACAAAATGGAGAGTATCAATAAAGTTGTATCACATACGTTGGATGATATCGGAGAAAAAGGGGAAAGAAAGTACATGTAAAAAGGAGAGAAAAGAACATTGAAAGAGCCATCATGAACAGGAGAGAGTTTTTTGGTTCGTATTAGAAATAAAGGAAATTCAACAGGCGGTTTATTATTTTGTGATTTCATTCGTACACATTCCATTCTATTGATTTTGATGGAGGTGTAGTGAATTGTGAATTGTGAATTGTGTGTGTGAAGTTCTTTTTTTAATGCTCACATTTCACTGTCTACCGTCTACCTTTCTACGCTCTCTCCTCTCAATCATTTTGCTACAGATATTATTTTGTGAGCGGATTCCTGGTGAAAGTATGGTATAAAATCAAATAAAATGAAGACATGATTATGAATTCACAAATATTTTTTGTAGGTGTCTGGATGTGCTTTCGTAGCACTTGGAGGTCTGTTCCTGTATGATGATACCTACCAACATTTCTTCACTCTTTTCACCGTCGAGACATTGGATGAACCAGGAAAAGTTGTTCAGGTATAGAAATTCAAGATTCAAAACGTAAAATGAAAAGAATGTAGCACGAAAAAAATATACATACCTATAGGTATGATAAAAGTATAGGTATACCTATACTTTTCTCATTCATTGACTGAAGCTACACGGTACTGACGTATTACGTGCATAAAAATTAGTCACATGTACATGTATTTGTACTTTTACTTATTACAGATTGCGGCGTTAGCTATAATTGGATTCGGTGGTTTCATCATTTTTGTCGGATTCTTTGGCTGTTGTGGATCCTGTCAGGAGAGTAAATGTATGCTGGGCATTGTAAGTTCACATTCACATTATATAAATTAACCTTGCCTTGTCCGCCTGTCTCCTAATCATTCTAATTTTATTATAAATTTATTAAACCTCGCCTTTCCCTTTTGAAAATACAAATTTCCTGTCTGTACGTATCTCTCTGTGTAGCATATATATTATTATATAGTTTCGAAAAAATCCCATGCTGTTTTTGTTAGTGGACTGTTTGTTGTGTGTTTGAAACGAATGGACTTGAATAATAAATTGAAAGTGAAGGTTCCTGTTTGTTTGATCAATTGCCTTGATGAACGTGGAAATTGAAAATATAAAAGCAAACTAAACAACCAAGCAACGACTCAACGAACAAGTCAAAGTGTACATTCTTTGATTAAAAGAGTGTACAAACAGTTAATGTGCGGATGTTTGTACATGTACAGATATTTACTATATATGTGTGTGTGTTCACATGTGTTGCTGAGTTCATTAAAATGTTAGGAGATGGGTTTTGAGGACAAGTAAAATGTGTACCATGATGGTTAATTTGATGTAATTGAATTTATTATTTCCAGTACATCTTCGTCTTAATATTGATCAGTCTGGTTGAAGTTGCCATCGCTTTAGCTGCACTTTATTGTCGGTTCTACTTCCCTCAGTACATTGGTTCAGCCCTGACGAGGAAGCTGGAAACCAACTATGGACAACCTAATTATGAAGTTTTCTCAAAAGCCCTCAACTACACTCAGTTTGAAGTAAGAAATGAAGGAGAAAATCCCATTTTTTTTCATCGTCTTCTTCTTCTGCACACAACATTCAAAATAATTTGTTGATAGCTGTATGTATACTAATGTAGAATCATATCGGCCATGGCTCATATAGTATATACATACATACCTATATATGTATCGTACCTCATACAGAAATATTCACTACTCCTCTGTTCCTCCTCCTTTATTATTTATCAAAATCCTTTAAAAAAATGAATCCTATTGCCAACTCATTCATAGTCGACTGAGTAAATTTTGTTGATGGAGTGAAAGAGGAGAAATAAAGGAGAAAAATATCACTCTGAACTCCATTTACAGATCAATATTTATATGTGCGTGGATTTGAATTGTGACTTGGTGCAGTGGAGGGGAAGAAAATGCATTTCATTTCTTCACTCTTCATCTTTTCTCCCTCTCAACATCTCATGCATTAAGTATGAAAGTATAGTATAGAGCGCCGCGAGTACTATTAATATGAAATCGTAGATAGCCGTGTCTGTCTGGCCTTTCTCCCACACCAAACCAAACTACAAACTCCATTTTCCTTTTTTTATATATTCAAATCAATATGATGCTGCCGAAGTTCTGTATGTTGTATACGATGACAGTTTCAAATGCCTGTCACTCTTGTAGAAAGAACGTTGATTTGATATTCACTGTGAAGGATTCCAGTAACGTTTAATTGATATTTGCTTTCAAATGTTTAGCTCCAATGCTGCGGAATCAAGGACTACGATGACTACGTACGAAGTGTGTACACAAACAACTCGATTGCTTCTCATAATACCATCGATAGAGTACAGATTGTGCGTCCCTTGACTTGCTGTGTCCTCGTACCCGCTGGCCAGGTGAAATTTCAAAGGATACAGTTTCAACATTAAACAAATCTTACAAGTAGAATGGAAAATATATGGATTAAACGAATTTCTAAATATATTAAATTTCTTCATGTTTGAAGTGGACAAATGACCACATTGGAGATCCCTGGGACAATCCAGTCCCAAAGAATCTAGAAAACTGTCAAAGCCGAGACCCCAAAACCTTTTCTGGATCACTTCATGAAAGGGTGCGTATATAACTAATGACAATATAAGAAATTATGTAAATAGCGGTAACATAAAAGGGAAAGTCATTGTAATACTTATATATCTTATATACTATTTTGTTTACTTTACTTTGAGCAGGGATGTTGGATAAAACTGGAAGAATGGCACAATTTTCATATTGAGATCTTGGCTGCGGTTAGTGGTGGCCTCGTGTTACTCCAGGTATAAATGACTAAAAAACAATTTGTGTTTAATATCATTTGACAAAATAGAAAGCAATATGTCTGGGGATTTTAATATCTTCATTTTGTCCAATAGATCTTCACAATCATCTTTTCCATCTGCGAGATACGAAACATTCCAGACTATGAAGAACAATAGCATGAGAAGGGTGAAAAGTATTCTTTGAACGAAGGACTACTTTGAGTACATAAGATACAAGCGGAAGGAGTCACTGTGACTATATAGAAAAATAAGTATTATTAAGTCATTCTGACGAGGCAACACACAATAAGATTAAGTACATCTCCACTTTTTTGAGTTTCAATATTATTTCCTTATTACATAATCCACAATCCACACTCAATCAAAATACAGTGAATATACTTTTCCAATACCTTGGAACTACAAGGTATTGGAAAAGTATATTCACTGTATTTTGATAACCCAACCTTTTCCCCAGCGAGGTTCTACTACATGCAAACACTAACATACATACTGACAGCATTCATAAAACACAATACAAAAGTCCTCAGAGTATAAAAAAACAGCACACGATAATAAACAAATAAGCGCTCTCGGTCTGAACTCAACTAACCAGCTCTGCCAAAAAATGTTACAAAAGTTACAAGTTTCAACGACAAGATGAGTATTTACATGAATATAAAACATTTATACCCACACAAAAATTTCGACATGTAAATAGATGCTAAATTTTTCTGGTCTTGTTGTAAAATGTAGAATATTCGAAAGGAATATGTTAAACAACTTAATTTTCGTGTTAATCAGTGCATTCTTTGAACTCTTTACACTTTTAAAAATCTGTTCAAAGTATTTACGTTGAATAACTTGAATTTAGTTTTTGTTGATTCATTGTAAATAATGTAAAACATTTTACGGGTGAAAATAGTTGAAAAAATAAGGGAAATATTTGTCGTGTGAATGTTTGTTGTACATACTATACTAAACATTAAATAATGTATTAACTTATATTATGGTAAGGATTCAACGTGTGCTAATTAACTGCCGAGTTTTAATTATATGATATTATAATTGTGACCTCTTATTATAATAAGTGGTCACATGATACATAAATGTACATGTTTGAAAGCTTTAAGAAAAGCGACTAATTCACACACGTCAAATTAATCTTGCCAGAATTTTTGTGAGTTGTGGTGTGATTGTGTGATGAGACAGGCAATCAGAAATTCAAATACTAATAAAACTGTAGGATTTTGTTAAATTATACCGCATACGTACAATACAAAAAACCTATCACATGCATTTAAGTAAACAATTTCAGGTTAAACTTGTATACTTTAAGTTCTAGTTAGCTGATTAATGATCCCTTTATCTCATGAGAATCCTAGATGCTGCATCTATCTATGATCAATATATAGTGAATAAAATATTCTTTCCGAGTGATAATACAAAATTCGAAATTCTATATATATTTACCTACTATTTGTATATCGTAGTACATAATTATTATAAAACTAACGATTTTTGACCCCAATGCATATATAGATTAATTTTATACATTTATTTAAATAGAGAAATCCAAAAACCAAAAAAATTAAAGACTATACAGCATTGGCCAATTACGTCACATAAAATTAAAACATAAATGATTTTAAAATTCAAGTCGTGTCAAATTGAGAGAGTAAGCAATGTGTGCATAATATTATATTTGGAATTGTATTTATTAAGAGTGAAAGTCTTCGACCTTTGATGTGAGCCTGAATGCAAACCATTTGATTCAATATATAAATAGATTTAGGTATTTATTTAATTAGTCAAATTAAGAAATAGAGATTAGATGGTACTGTCCAATGTCATGAATGAAATGAAATGTGTAAGTACATACTGAATAATTTTATTAATTTTAATTAATTTAATTAATTCAATGTCACATCGCTACTGGACATGTCAAGTAGCCATTGTCAATGACTGCGTAGACGTATAACTGAATAATTGATAGAGTATGAGTATAGTATATATATAAATTGTACATAGGAGTCATAGGACGGGTACAGTCGTACAGCCGAGCAAACAAACCAAAGGTAAATAATTGAATGGACCATACCATAAAGGTCGTCCAATTTAATTCTGTATAAAAGTGTTTTAAATTATATTACTAATAATTATTATCATTATAGCATATGTGAAATAAGAGTATTCTTCAACGAATACTATATTCGTTACATGTACATTTGAAATGCGAGAAATGACAGTGTACATATTTCGGTATTGTGAATGCTACATAATTTACTATTTACTATACTACAACTACTACTAATAATAATATGATAGAAATACGAGTACGAACGAGCGAGTGTGAAGGATTTAGTTAGATGATCTATAAACAATAATGCATTCTGCGTATAGTTCCGCAGAGATGAGAACCACAGCTCGCCCGGAATCGGATGATGAATGCTTATGAAGAAACGTATGTAAGATTAAACTAACAAAAGTATGAAAAAGAAAGTAATTTTAATTTTTTCTTGTTTGCACTGAAAGCGCTGGCATAAATTTAAATAAACACTGTCACAATTTTTTGTGTACTTATAACAAGGACACTACTGGTTGCTACAATTATAATTAGTTTCTATGAAATAATATCAGTAATGATTATTATATTAAATATATGCTTATTGCTACACTATGACTATTATCATTGATTATTCTTACATGTTATTACTATTATTGATGATACAATACTTTGGCAAACATTATTACTACACTACATGTTACAGATTTAATCTAATAGATGTAAATGGAAAAAAGCTTCTTGCTGGAAAGAAATGCTTTGTTGAATGATTGGTTATGTATTAGTTGTCAAGTTATGCTATAGAGTAATTATTCTAAATAAATATATACATAATAGCAAATATGTAATGACAACTAGAGCTAAGAAAATGTTAATCATACAAAAACGTATATCGTAGAAATAAGAAAAAAACATTGTTGTTCTCCATGTTAGTTGATGTACTTTTAAATGTTGTCATTTTTGTCAAACGGGTGTTTATAAGTATATATATACGTCGCAGACTTTTATTGATTCTGTTTAAAACTAATAATATTATATGTATATATATACTATACTTATGTCATAATAGAAACGGAAAAAAGGATGCAACAAAAAATATCGTTGAGTTTGTTTTAAAGTTTGAAATTTTTTAAAGTTGGCAATGTTTAAGAATAATACATTTAATTGTGAATGGCTATATTTATATTAAATGTAGGAACTGAATGTGAATTATTGTCTCAGTTTAAAGTTCTTGAAACAGAAGACTTAAAAGGAAAAAGATCTAAGCGTGCATGGAAGGTGAAGATGAAACTTGATCTCATAATTGAAGACTGCTGGAGAAGTTTAAAATTGGTTATATTATATATTATTATAGTGATAAGTTTTACAATTACCTGGTTGTTTATTGCTTGGAAAGAAAATACATACAATTTTTTTTGGTTGACTATGACACTATACTTATTTCAGCGTTAAAACCTCTATATCGTTTATGAATTTCTTTTTTTTTTCAGTATATTCGTATCCTACAATATATTTTCCATGCTAAATTGATTACTTAATACGTATTATATGTAAGCATACAGATAAATAAGTACTCTTTAAAATATAAATACTGTTACATACAATAATATATATAATATAGTTACATACAGTAAATGACGGCTTATATGGATCAAATAGGAAACAATAAGACAAAATTTGGAATTGCGTACTTAACTATCAAAAATGTACATTTCCAATTAAACACACAGATATATATAAATATGTACGTGTTGTAATGTGATTTGTCTATGTCCGTTTTAATAAATTGGTGTGTATTTCCATACTTTAAAATACTTTAAATACAAACAATATATAATATTATGACTATTCGACTAATAATAAATGCTAGAAATGCTCGTGGAAAAATATTTAACCAGTACCACGAAGAAAATAATAATAATAATAATACATGTACATACACACTACAACTAAACTTCTTGAACTATACTTAGTCTTATTCGAATCTAATCTATAAATGTAGTTATGTTTAAAACATACAATAATTAAAATTCCTGACATTTTTGCCCATCTTTTTATTTCCAGTATTGTAGTTATTATTGTTGTGACTTGAATGCAAATCAGTGTGATGTGTTGTTTACCATTTTTACCTTCAAACTTTCAATATATTTCTGTTTTAAGCAAGTCATTTATCATAATTAAATCATTAAATGATTCCACTTTATAGTTAAACGTAAGTTCAGGTTTTATGAATGTGTGAACGTGAGAAGTGAGACCAAGTTGAAAAATTATATTATATAAATGTCGCTACTGATTAATGATTGTAATAAAAAAAACACTGATTAAACTGAATATTATTGGGAATTAATCGACTGCCGTGTTATAACATAACTATATTGTAATATAGTTATTAAAATACAAATAATTATTACTGAATTATTGTCATTACTAAAAACTTGACATATAACATCAAATGAATATATATACATGCTTCTCTCCAACATGAATAAAAATTTCAGTGTTCGTTTAACGAGTATTTTGTACATTAGAAAGACTACGATCATTTATATATATGTAATTTGTATAATTTATGTCCAATCCCTGACATACTACAACAAAAATAAAAATTCATGCTTTTAAACTTGAGCATTGCATATATTAAAATCTACAAAGGCATACATGTATTGGCATTTACAAAAGTGTAAGAAGAAAAAACTCACCAGTACTTTGTCTCGAGCATTATAGATGCCTACACGAGCAAGTGTTTCTGTAAATTCACAAGTACCTAAATGGAACTTTGGATTATTATTAACGTTCCTGTAGCTTCTGATGAGCGAAGAAATGCATACCATAAATCACCAATAGCCTATCGGATCAATAATAACACAATATACTTTATTCAATAAAGTTGATTTTAGGTAAGTTTCCATATTTTCAGAACTGCATTCTCGTTTGTTTGTACATAAATAAGCAACGTATGCGTATTACAAGCTCATCACTTTCTATTTCTCTGTGGTTCTTTGTTACTGACCAAGTTGGTCAATTTATTCGCTGAGTAACGAGGCGACATTCAATAGAGTTTGAGGTCACTTGCGTTTTAGTGACAGTCTTCCTCTATTTATACATACGTCAACATTTACAACCTCTGTACAAACGACATGCGTGCAAAGGGCAAGACAACATTATACTGGTATGACCACAGTGCCAAGTGTCTACAATGTAGACTCTACATCATTCATCAAATATTGTTGTACATGTGAGTGAAGATAAAATGCTTAGCTGTAAATCCCATGGTACAATCCATTCAGAGTTCAGAGCAAAGTCTGAGTAAAAAAAGGAAGAAATGTCAATGCCAAAAACAAGTTGGATGCACTGTGTCGAACACATCGAACACAATACTAAATGTTTTGCCCACAGCCTCAAATCTTTGGAGAATGTATTATAATATATATGGAGTAAATTGAATTATATTAAGAAAGTGAAGAAAACATTCTACGTTTACGTTACAGATCATTTGGTCATTTTGATCTGACAATGAGTATTGGTGGTTACTGGTTACTGACTCACCACTTTTACTTAGCCTCCTAGCCACAGTACATCAAAAGTTGATTTCGAATTTTGATTCATTTTTTTTCCTGTGCTATGTCCGCACTGAGTTTACTTTGAAGACTCCCTTTGACATTTCAAGTTTCATGCGAGGCATAAAAAAAACTTGTAGCTCCTGTCTTTGTCATGTTACCACTGTTATCGTTAGCACAGATAAAAGATAAGAAAAGTACAATTTCTATCACCTTCGAATATGCACAATGAAGAAAACCCATAGCAAAATATGCACGTGTACAAAATTAAATCAAGTAAATTGAATTGTTATTACTGTCGCTGCTCTGTTCGTATTTTGTATGCATTCTTCCTGCATAAATCAACTGGATTTATATATTTGTAATGAAGATTTGCGATTAAGAATTGGTAGACAGTCAACAAATCTACAATTTCTGAAGTCCAACTTTTTTTACAATCATAACATATATTTGGAAAACTATGCAGGTTTTCACGTGAAAGATTCAATGTCACTTTCTTTTCAAGTTGTAGTTCATTTAACTTCCAGTTTTCATTGTTGTAATTGAGGTTTTCTTGAAAAGGGGATTTGTTCTTTTAAGATGATTAGACATTGAAAAATATGCATTTCCATAAGTAATTTCAAGCCGACTCATCCCATTCTATCGCTATACAATTAATTATTACTACAATTCTAAAGAAAATTAAGTTAACACGTTTCATCGTTTTGCAGAAAATGAATTTCATTTCACATGCAATATATGTACTGCATATGTAGGTGACTCGGCCAAAATTCATTTACCAACTTAATTGAAACCGAAATACGTAAACATGATTTATATTTCTTTCTGGTTCAAGATTACAGACAAACGTTGCTGCATTCCTGTAAATTACCAATGCCGGACATTGAAATCTATCAGAATATTTACTCGTTGTTTTCGTACTGTCACCTCGAGTTTTTACATGAGCCATGAATCATAAATCACAAGTGTAAAAGTGGCAGTACAATTAGCCTACAAAAATCTTTCCAGATTTTCTAAACGAGAAAAGTCTCGAAACAATTGGGAATCCGACTCAAAACTTGTATATATGGATTGATTAATAGACCAGACTCGTATGAATATACCTATTCAACTCCTCACTAACATAGATGTGTGGTGCACACTACATATATTTTACATATCCTTTGTGTATACTCTTTCTGCATGATTAGACTCAGCCGGAAGGAAATCCTATAGAGTTTTGAAATCCTGACTAATGTGACTTTTTACATTTTCTCACTTGTCACATCTAATTTGAAGCTCATTTAAAATGACTGCATTTTCAGTCATATACAAATAGGATTTGAGCGTAAATAATGATTTTTTCAGCCTCATTTCACTCACTGTATTTACTCTCCCACCTTAATCTTCACAACTCAACAACAGTTTTTTCTGCCCATACACGCTAAGCATCATAAGATTAATTTATACTGCAATGTCTATTGTTGCAGAGTATATAGATTGCAGAAACTTTGAGCATTCTTCTCATTTTCGTTTATTTCAGTATAGTAAACATCATCGCAAAATAAGGAATATCTATTGTAAAATATGCATTAAGATGCATACATATAGAAGAATATCTCTTCTAATCAGGGCGTTTGTACTTTCATACAATTCAAAATCCTACTGGTTGATTAGTCATTTATTTGATAACTTGTCTAAATTATTTTTTAGTCCTTCCTGAAACTCTCTTTCAGACTGTACTGTAAACAAGAGTTTGCCACAATATTCCTACTACCATTTTTATTGTTGGTTTCAACGTTTTCGGTTTAGTGTATTAAGTTCTTTATAAAAGTTCTTTAAAAACTTCACTTTTAAATATTTGGAAAAAAAACGCGAATTCTATTAATTCAAGTATATAATGATGAACGGATCTTTCAATAGTCTATAATCGTAAGTCACCGCTAGAGTAAATGGCTTTGGTTGAACGATTCATTAAATCCTCGTATACTATATTTGCCAATTTGAAAATCCGTTGAAAGAATGATATAGAATCATGTTTGAAATCACCATGATAGTATATAGTAAGGGACATTTCCTTATTGCTTTGAAAACTGCAAATCCTCACTTCCGTTAGTCTTCGGCTGAATCTCAATCGACATATGAATCATACCTATTGATTTGCATGATAATCTTTGGTCAACTTAAATTCTCATCTAATCCATTGAATTAAATTGAGCAAATGGAAAAATTGATGGACTGATCAAGTGATAGTTTCCCTCCCAAGTTTTTCATCTCCGATGAAAAATCCTACGTGTTAACTGTAGGGTTGAATGACTCTTGATGTCGACGTGAGAAGTGTGGATTTAACTTCTAATGTATAATAAAAGTTTCATTTTCTTCAAGTTCATATACAGAGAGAATAATGTAGATTCAATCTACTAGATTGATTCTAGATGGTTTCATAAGAATTGCATTCACTTCACAATTGAAAAGATGAGTAATATATCATAATGATTATTATACAATTCTTCTCAACACAAGTCAAATGCATCGTGTCATTCACAAGTCATAAACACACTACAAAAGTTTTACTACCTATTGAATAATTTTAATGACATTCACTGACTTTGGTCTTTAAATTTGGTGAAATTTCAAATCCCGTATGAAATGAAAAGCCACCACGTAGCATCTGAGTTCCCATCTACTTCCTGTACCCGTTCAAACTTGAATGAATGTTAAAAGTTAAAAGGAAAACGGATTTCAATAAGTGCAAGTGTCGAATTTGCTCACAATTATCAGATTGAAGATGAAATAACGTTTAGAGAGATTTGGTTTTGAATTTGAAGGTGAAGTCCAAGTCGATGAGTTGAAAATACTCTAGAATCTAAATGTGGGAATTTATATCCACAATTCACAGCCAGGCGAGATAAGGAGATGCTGTACATATATACGTATGAAGAGGCTATATTATATGACGAATGGTGGTAGGGAGAATATACATGGCCTTTGTTACACTCGCTATCAGGTTGAAACCAAGCGTGAAAAAAAAAATCTAGCCACAAAACCCTCAGAGTCTGCTGTACACTGAAATACTCAAAACTCCAAAACCAAAATATTCCTTGTCTGCATGTCTTGGTCTGTCTGTCTGTACGTCCAGATATTTCATATGTACATGGAAATAGATATCCAAATTATGTGGAAAGTACAGCTTTGTTTGATTCTCACTGTGACAAACACATTGACAGACAACAGAAAAAAAAGTTCCAACTTCAATTAGGCTCGAATACTTTTTTGAGTCTCCTAATCTCCTCGATTATCCGCATCCGCACAGACCAAAAATGATTCAAAAATGTTATGGGGGAGAGCTATTGCTGGGATACTCGCAAAGTTTTATATACATACTATAAAAGCGTATTCCAGAAATAGCTGTGCGTTTAATTATAAACTTTAAAGTATCACAACAATAGCTTCCCCCTATCATCACACATGGATTATAAATTATTATTATGTTTATCATTTTCTTCCAGCCCTATTATTATTGTTGAGATAATCTTTTGATAAAAGTGCATATATTATGCACACATGAACAAAGTAACATCTACAATCTACAAACACAGGATTGTCGAATATGTATGTATATACCTAATATGATGTTGCTTTAATTATTTAATCAACTCATAATACTATGAACAAGCAAGAAGCATCCAACAAGATATATTTTATGCAAACGGTTTTGGGTTTGAGTACAATTAGGAATTCCTAGCAGTGTACATATCTATTTGTTGACTATACGCATTCTTAAAATTAGAAATCCTATCAACCAAATTACAATTATGAAACTTTCTTTTCGTCCTCTCTCTCTCCTTCTTCGTGTTATTTTACAAGCTATTTGTAGATTTTCTATCAGGATTTCTTAATAATTAAATAATTTGTAAAACCAAGATTTTGGAAAATTCAACAACAATTCAACAACGAGATTCAAGCTCAAGATTGTAAATCGTCATAAAATACTGGTGAAAATGAAAATCTAACAGGGATATTCGTGAAAATGAGACACTCTTGAGATTTTCTAATGCATTTATAATTTATAGCAACGACACACGACTCCCTATTCTCGGGTTGAGTGTACTCTGTGTACTACACGTTTTCAGTAGGTGCATATTCAAACATCTGAAGAAAGGTAATTGCACGATGCACACACATTTATCAATTTTCACAATCATCTTCCACTTGCAATTTCAAAGCTTCATAAAATAAAAGCTTTCGGTTCAGCGTTTCCACCTCTCTGAGCACTGACTCAACTTTTCAGTCCTCACATGTACCTAATTTTTTTTGATTGTTTCTATTTTGTTGCAAATCTAGAGAATATACATACTAGACGTTTTCTCGTTTCGATATGGATTTAACAGAGTCTATAGAAAATCATGTACAAAAGAAAACCAAAAAACAAAACAAGATTTGCCAAAAAATTTGAATTCCAATATGAAGAAAAATGTTTAATGCTCTAATCGTGAAAAATAAAGGATGGTATCCAAAAGGTAAAATATGTATCCGAGTCTAAGCATCTTTCTATCTTCAATTAGTTTCACATAAATTCAATAAAAGTATCAAGACACTGTTACGTAAAAATCCCTTTTGTAATTTGTAATCGCGATCTAGCCATATCCTCTGCATTACTGCAAATACATAGTCAATACGACTTCATTCCTACACACACTTCGAAATCAGTATAGTCTATAAAGAGCAGAAAATGCACAAAACTTAAAAACATATGCACTTATGGAGTAGACACAAGTTGGAACAGGAAATAAGGAATAAGGAATATATTTAAAATGTATCACTACAAACATTCCTTTGGTTTTCTCTTATAACTGTGATTTCCAATAGATTTGACTTGATTTTAAATTTCAAAGAAAAGTCATTAACCGTGTAAATTGTAAATGAAAACAAAAGCTGTTTGATGCTACATGATTTTTCCTCTCCAAAAGATTCTAAAAATTATGCATAAGTATACATAGTAATACATACATTCTAATACACGTGATTTTTTAAAAAATGTTACATAATGCCAAGTTTTTCCAATTAGTACTCTCATTATAAATGCATATAAATAAGAAACTAAATATTTTGACTTATTATTTCTTTTGTGTACCGTCATGGAGAGATTTAAATAAACTATATATAGTTTTAGTTTTATTCCAAAGAAGAAAGAAAAGGGGATCAATTGCAAATTAATAAAAGCTTTTTTGCAATTTGTATTGGCTTTACAAATATCTGCCAAGAAGTATTTTACACTTAAAATACCTACAAACAATAATGTAACTAAGATTAGTAATTCTCCACGTATTCAATGCCGTGTTATATCATGTATTTTTGTATACCTTCACATGTAAAAATCTATCTCATGTGTAAGCATTTCTTATGCCCCATAAAATCTAATCTATAATACTCTTCCTTTAATCTTAAATAAGAGAAAAATCTGAAATAGCTTTAGTTTGGTAATCGAGTGACAATAAAAAAGGAGCATATAACAGAAAGAAGTAGGTATAGTGGACAAAAGCGAAAGTCAGACTACAAACTGTCAAAGCGATTGCCCACATTGTAATTTTTTAAAATGCATGCGTCTCTCGCACTAGGTTTGTGTGTATATACACGTAGACATTTGTAGACAGATACAAATGAAGAAAAAAAACAAATCAAAACGTTGTTTTTACTTTTCTCTGTGTGTCTGTGTGTATTAGAATCAGTAAATGTTGAATGCATGGCTGAGTAAAATACATAATGTGGAAATTGCAATGCTCAGAAAAGTCAGGTTTTTACTGCACCGCATTTGTAATTGTATAGCTATTAGGAATGCAATTATTGTGATTGTCGGATAACATGTTTGTCGTTTGTCCCATTCACTTGCATTTTCATTCGTAATACAAGTACAGGTATATGTAAAAAAGGATATAGCTCAACATGTATAGGAATTAGGAAGACAGTTCATGACAACAAATGCATGGTGTGGAGTATCTGTAGTAATCCGTACACAGTGAATAGTTGAATAGTGAACATTGAGTCGCATGCTTTTTCAAAAACTAACATAAACGGAGGCTACGTTATTTAAGGCAATCGTATAAAGTATAAGGAGCTGTCAAGCAATTAGCAAATACAAAAAAAAAGTTCTATGAATATCATGATCATGTCTATTGCATGCATGCCTGCCCAATGTCCTCGTCAACACCACCAAGTCTTACTATATCTATAGTTTTATGTATTTACAACTAACTACTCTCTCGCTGTAAAAATCTGTAAAAATCAAGCCAGTTTCCTTACTCCTTTTTTGATTCCTGTCACATACATGCTGCTACTTGTTCTTGTGTATCATGCTCACACTGCAGAGTACTGATTCTTCAGACATTTCACTGTCCGGTACAAGCATTATCTATTGTCGGCTACAAACCATACAAATCCCAAAATACTGTCGTCTTTTCTTTATTTATATAATACATTTCTGATCTTTGATATCGAATGAAACAATGGCCACAAATAAATAGGCAGTTTTAGAATGAAACACACTAGAAAAGTCATTCGGCTGTCAAAAAAAGGATTGAAATTTTGACAAATAAAATTTTAAATAGTTGCGTTTTCATGTTAAAAATAAAACAAAATATGTAATGTTTGTCTTTAGAAACAATATTTAATTGTCAAGCGTAAGCTTAAAACTTTTAAGAACAGCCCTAAATATGTAATGAGTGATTTGATTGTATAATTATTCTCGTTATGAATGGATGTGAAATGTCTTAAAAGAAGGTAAAATCTAATATGATGCTATAAACTATAAACATATAGGAAAGGAAAGAAAGAGTTTTTTAATATTGAGCATAGTTATGCATACGCCCGAACGCTCATGTCTAATACAGACTAAAGTTTAAATCCAAAACTTGTTGAATCTACATAATATGATACTACATAAATAGTGAGTACGCCTTGCTTGATTCCAAAATCTGGAAGGTATGAAGCCATTAGCCTAGGTAATAGTCATAATAATAAAATACAATAACAAATACTAAATACGTACCTTTATTGCTTACATGTACTACTGTGTTATATCGTCTACTTCTACTACACTACAGTGCTTTCAAAGTATACGTAAGGCTGCAAAGGAGAGGGTGAAGGAAGGAGAGAATCGAAGAAAGGTATCTTACATCTTTTACACATACAAAATCCATGGCTACTTTTATACCTGTTTGCGAAAATCCAACATAGAAGGGTTTCTTTCATGCAATCTTGATTAATCTGAACAGTTGAAGCTGTAGAGTCCTGTGGCTAACTCGCGTGTTTCATGTCTCTCTGTATCTCATCCAATAGAACAGGGCAACGACAAACATTTTGTAATAATATTATATTTTGTACTATCAAACAAATAGTATAATTCACGAAAAAAAGTTTCCGGCCTCATCCGTATCTTCTTCAATATAAAATAATAATAACATTTATACACTCCAAACAACAACTATAATAATATTATAATACTACAACCAGAGTTTTGTGTACACACGCTGTAAAAAAACGAGAGAACGTATTTGTTTTATTTCCATCAGTGCACTTTTTGGATCATCCAACTAAACCCACATTCATTTAATTTAATAACTAAAACCAGGAAAAAAAACAAATATATTTGTTTTATTGGATTGTGAAAGAAATAAGTTTTATTGTTATTTACTAAATACCTGTGGCTTCTGCTGTGGCTTCGTCGGCAGTAATTCTTATGGTTTTGTGTACAATCTCTTCAAAACAAACGAATTTGGGATTTGTGACAATGTGGAACTGAGAGGAACAACTTCAAAATTTTGATTGACTAATTTTTTTTTGCCCAAAAGATTTTAAAGATTGGTTGGCCACTCTGGAAATTGAAACCGAACGTTTTTATCGCGGTCATTTTATTTGAAACGCATAGAAATGACTGAACACTTTTTTTGGACAGTGAATAATTAATGCATTCGTGTTTGATTCCATTTCTACTTTCTTAATTATGATTAGTTAATTATAATGGTGAATGGTAGTGAAAAAATACAGTGTACGCTCTCCAACATTACAGTTGTCGTAAATTAAATTACATTTGTTTGAAACAATACAGACAATTCCAGTGTACATATTACGAAGGATATTTACGGATAAGACGACGACGCAAATATAATTGAAATTGAAAACATTTGATGATGGTAATGATGAAGGAGACGCTAAGTGTTCCACAGTGTGAGGTATTTCCATTATTTAATTACTTGTACTTAATTTGTTGCCAAAAAAGGTTTTAACTTAATAACGATAATAATAGAAAAATTAAAAATGAGAGATTTCTCTGTCTTCAAGTCATTCACACACGGACACGGACAGAGTCTGCAGTCCATACAATGCAGAACAGACAGTATGTAGTAGACAGCATCAAACATAATAATATCATTTCATTATAAATTATAACTTATTAGAAGAAACAAAAGTGCATTATAAAGTATATCTATAGAAGTTTGGCAGAGAGAAAAAAATGAAGATGAATGAAAGAAAATCGTTAGTGTAAAAAAAAAACAACACGCCTGTAGGTAGAAACATTTATACTCAGTCATTCCATTCAGTTTTTTTAAGGTCAGTAGATTACTCGTTGTACTTACGATTACTACTTAACTACTGATGATATTAGTTGAGTTTCCTATGTTTCTTCTCCTTTTTCTGTTGAGACGTTTGTAAGTGTATGGATGTGTGTGTGTATATATAGACTGAACGAGAGATAAGGGTGTAGCCTTAATTGTTTCTCTTGGTGCCACTTGCTTAGTTTTTACCAGTATATACTACATACTTATGTATATGTACTATATGTACAACATGTACACACAATTGTGTTTTAAGGAGTTTAGAGTATATCATTATATTGAAAAGACATAATTTATAACTATTATTTTTGAATCAAAAAGACAGTACCTTTTTAATTCTCCTGCACACACATGAGCATCAAACAGAGTCAAACAACAATAGCAATCCCTTATCAAACTACATATATGACTATATGAAGAGTATACGTATACCTGTACAATGCTGTACATATATGTACATGCACATACACGCAGTTTTACACTTTTTGCCTTCAAAATATTACTCTAATCAAACTATAGCAATTTAAAGGGAGAGAGATTACAATTACATATAATGTTTATACAGATGTAGGTGGTTGCTTGAGATGCGGCTAAATTGTAGTGCGTGATGTCTGCGAGTCAGCAGTACAAAGTTTTGATTCATATTTCATATAGGAAAATATACTCTACATAAGTAGTGTGTGTAGTCTATTGCTGTAAATTGAACTTAAATGAAGACGATGATAAATATAGAATAACGAGTTGTAGAAGAAGAATTCTTTCAACGTCCTTATCTCTGTGAAAAAGGGCAATATACCATGCAGTTTTTTTCATGATACATATTACAAGCTAGAGAGTTAATTGGTTTTTTCTCCTTTAACTTAATTTTCTACTTGAGGAAGATCTAGGACTTTTCATTTTTTAAATACATTTTGTTCATTTTCTTACTGGTCGTATATAGGGAAACTTCTGAGTTCTGAGTTTTGAGACAGAATTCTAATAAATCATGTCTAAAAATGACTTCATTCACTTGAATTGGCAATTTCCAATACAGAGATGCTCAAAAGACTTCCACAATTTAAGACTTTCTTTCCATCTCTCTTTCTTCAGAAAGAAATTTCGAGTGTTCTAACTTAAACGAATGCAAACCCACACAAAGATGATGATGCGACAATGCTGAAATGAACAATGAAAACGTCATATTATGTCATAAATCGAGTAAACGCTACGTAATTTTAATTATGCTAATTTCAATTGGCTTTTGATTCGTTAGCGAATTGTATTGAGATGAGTAAATAAAACGAGCTTACGGATATGTTTACTTTTAAGAGCAGAATCTGAATAAGATGAACACACACACAAAAATCATGAACCATCTTCCTTGTTCCGTTCATTTTACAAATGTGAGTTTGTCTGATTATATCTGGAATATGTAATGAATGAGATAAAAAATATATAAAGGTTCTGCGTGCAAAGTCACAAACAAAACACCGTATAATCATGTCCTCACTCACAATCAGTCTGTCGTTCTCTTTACCTTAAATGATATCACACAGAGGTTCTTTTGTTCTTAGTCGTCATTTGTGACTGCGTCTTGAACATACAGTGTTATTTACCAAACAGATTCTTCCCTATTCGATAGTTTTGTACACGGGCCTTTCTTGGTGAGCTCACAAACAAGCATATATGAAAAAGCTTATTTAATTATTGAGCATTCGGTTTCAAATTCCTTCGTGAATTTGTGTATGCATAGCAAAAAATGCCTAAGGCTTATTATAGGGCCTCAAAATTCTGATACCCTTTTGTTTCCTCCACAACTATGTTTTTTTTCGTTTTTTTGTACGAGTAAGGAGGAAAATACACATCAGCACATTTGTACATGCATATTTATAATCGTGGTATAGTTTTGGTTTCACATCTTGTTTGATCATTGATGTCGCACCTCTGTGAACTATTCGTACACACACATACACAGTATGAAACCTGAGCGTACTGTACGTTAAAGTCCTTTATGTTCACGACGACCAGATTGGAGAGAAGAGGAGGTGATTTGGAGCTTGAAAAACAGGGCAGAAGGGAAGCTTGGAATGGTGCAAATGAATGAACACTCATGGTTTAGTACTGGGCTCTGTATCGACTCTATATCTGAATCCTTTTAAGAAACATATACATATACAGATAGAGCATTACATTTGTTTTCCATTGTTCCATGAATCCCCACTTAAAAAAATATCCTGGGTTAAATAAAAATAACAAGATTTTTAATCGTCCTTTTTGCATTGCTGCTCTTTTTGGGTTTAGGCAGAAGTTTATAGTATGTAATAAGAAGTATGATGAATGATGTGAAATACAAATTGCGAATTGCTTCACGGCAACGCAAATCTTCTGAAATACCTCTGCTCATCTTCTTTATATTTACTCAATTACAATCATTTTTATTAATATTTGAATAGATTTGTCGCGACCCTTGTTTGCTTATTGCATGAAGGGTTCAATTTATTATTTATTACACATGTGACACAACATTTTATGGGATTGCAAATATCTGCACAGATTATATGCACACAAGCTTCCTTATTCTTTTTGAGAATCTCTCGTCTCACTTGAAACTCTAAAGTCTAAATTCTCAATAAAATCCAAATAATGACCAGGGATTCCCGTACAAAGAGGAGAAATTTTCGTAGACAAAATTCCCATTGACTATACGCATTTCCCATTTCATATTATGGGTCTGAATGCCAATTTCGTTAAACCATTAATTTGACTCACACTCTTACTCTTTTTAATGTTTAGTTATAAAATAGAAAATTGAAGAAAATTGAATTTCCTATGCCTCTTAGTTTTTGTGAGTCTATTGCATGCTCTTTTGCTCATTCCACAACTCTGATTAGTCTCTGACAATGATGATGAGCCTTCTGTTCCTTTTGTTTTGTTGAGTTCTTGTCCACATTCTGTTTCTGTTCTCATTGTGTATCTGTAGTAGGAGAGTATCCTGAGTCTCGTCTCCAACTCTAATCCCATCACATAATATATTGCACATTAAAATTTACATTTCATCGGGTCTGTGACTCCCCAAACCGTTTCAGACAGAGTATATAGTAAATAACGTGGTGAGTTTGAGTTTGAGTTGGTGAAGGTAGTTAAATAATAAAAAACGGAAAGGAAAAGAAAAGCGTTTAACGACTGGTGATGGATGATGATGATACCTATTGAAATAAAGACAAGGCAAATTCACAGAGCAACTCCAGGCTAAAACTAATGCATACAGAGAATGTGTAATTTCTCAGACCTCACCCAATAAAGTTCCCATTTCACAAAAGTAGAAGTCTCTTATTTAATTTGTAATACACGAATATGACGACAAAAAAAAACAACTCAAAATCTGTATAGACAAAAAGATTCAATGAGACAGACGGATTTTAAAAAGAAAAGAAATCATGAAAACAAAAGCTAGTTGCCGTAATTATAATTTCTAACGTCAATTAGGTAAATAAAGTGATATATGATGCCTCTAATTTGATTTCATTGTGTCATACGTTCTCAATACTCGTTGAATTAAATTGAAAAAAATGAGGTAAAAGTAGGGAATTCAGAAAATTTAGGTAGCACAAAATTTTGTTTATGTATATGTAAAGGAAATTTTTTAAAGTCATTTTATGATGAGATTGATTAAACATTCATTAAAAAAATCAGTCTGTGAGTAAATAATTGTAGGTGGAAAAAAATCTTGCGTTGTTTTACCTTACCATGTAAAATTGTATATGTATTTATGTGAGTGTGTATTTGCCTTCACACAGGGAAACTTCTGCCAATAGAATCTATTGTGTATTGTAAATTTTTAAAAAGGGATAATTTTTTAGAGGCTAAGCTATGCTCTTGTAAACTTAATTATAAATGTGTATCTGGGTAGGTCTGAGCCAAATGGAATAAAACTCTCAAAGCTAAAATCTAAAAGCCCCTTGTTGAAAATCCCATTAAAATTAAAAACATAGGACAGAAAAGAAGAGGAAACAGCAAGAGGTAGGAGAGAGGAGTTAAACTGAAAAATGAAGGTGTATGCAAAATCTGTAGATAGCATGAGAATGAAATTCAAAATAGTTTTATTGCCAGTTTTCATTGTCTTCTACTCTTTCATCTCTCCCTTTAAGCCTCTCTCTCTCTCTCTCTCCTCTCCTCTCTCTCGTCAATTGCAACTTAAACTTAAGATGTGTGTGTTCGTGGATGTAGAGAAGTTTAAGGAAGAATGAAATGAGCAAAATAAGAAATTAGAGGAAGACTATTGTCTGGAATTGTTTGAGCATTTTTATTTATTATTATGGAATGTGCTCAAGTTGGAATGAGAATTTCTTTTGTGTTAATATAGGAGTAAATTTTAATTTTGTAAATTGTCATCCATCCAAATTATATTAGGATGAATGAAAGCAATAGGAATGTTGAGAGTGTTCGGGTCGCGGCACAGTTAGTTTCATTTACACATGAGTTTTCTCATATTCATGTCAGTCAAATATTATATTACTAATATTATAGTCAGGATATTTTGCCATAAGTTTCATCGCCCAAAAAAAAATATTTGTCGATGGTGTGTTCTCTGTCTCTATTTTTGTGCATGCCATATGACTGATATGACACATGAGTCTGACATGAGCAAATAATTGAGAACAGCCGAGTGCGACGATTACAGGCGAAAAAATGAAGAGTAAAATATGTACCTATAGTATATAGTGAGTGAAAACGTGAGAGTAATGTAAAAAATATTCTAACCCTTCCTGACCTCTTTCATTATTTTACGACTATGCTTTTTTTTCAAGTGCAAGACCAAGGAATAGCTTAGAAAAACTAAGACTGTGTCGTATTTGCACTCGTACAAAGGCTCAAAAAAATTTGAGCTTATTCTATTGTTATGCATTATGATGTGAATTAATTTCATGCCCTGCATTAGCTAAGTGCTCGTGTGTGTGTGTGTGTGTATGATAAAATTTCCGTAGAAATATGACAATAAATTCACAGCTTGGGAATCCCGTTACATCAACTTGTCAAGTTAAATGTCATATTGGACATGGAGACTTACAATTCCCCAGTATTTGATGCAAGCACAAAGGCACAAACTACATAATTGCGCTCACTTGAAATACGACAAAGGGAGTGTTTTTGTGAGATAGGAATTTGAAGCACCTGCATTTGCAGGTTGATTTCGACAACAATCCAAAAACATTCGAATTTTATACATTTCCTTATATCCAGGATACTGCTAATGAAATGAACGGGAAATCGTGGAAATTAAAAGTTTTATATTGGAGGAAGTGGTCAGTTGATGTTATTTTGATCATTATTGCGGAGATTGCATACGGATTGAGATGGAACAAACAAAAAAAAACGAACTTTATTTTACGTCATGCCTCCATTTTTTTTACCCTCTTTAGCGTCTGATTAACTTGCAAATTTAAAACCTTTTTTTTTTGCTGTTGTTGTTACGAATTACTTGGAAAGTAATTCGTGCCTGCCAAAGCCAATTTGTACGCCACTCGAGATTGCACAAAATTCATTTAGATTTGTACTCTAGCTGTGATTACATCGCCTTGCATTTTTTGTACTATTTTTGAGACTCTCTTCAATTATTATTGATTTGTGGTTTTCATCATTAAGGGAAATACAGAATGTGAGGAAGCACATGTGCTTCTCGTTTCTCATATACATAGTGTCAGATATAGTGACAGAATTTAAAAGTTTTCAACGGAAATGCACACATTATGGACATATTACATAGGTAAATAGGTATACATTTTTTACATGTTGTTTTCCTTTTTATTCCATGGGGTATACGTTCTCTCAAAAGATATTTATGTATATGTACATGTGAGCTTTCTTTACATGGTTTTGTTTGCAATACAAATTACAAATAAATACTTCATTCAAAAGGAGATATGTACATATTTTGGAAAGGAAAAACTAAATGAAATATTGTTTGATAATTTGAGTTGAGTCTTCATAATCCTCATAGCGCACCGGTACGAAGGTAAATCTTATAGAATATATATAAGTGTGGATCGGCTTAAAATAAATTGGTATTACCTCCAAGGTGTTTGTGGACTAAAATATATAGGTCCTCATTGTTTGTTCAGTACGTACATTCCTTTCCAACTTCCAACTCAACTCACGAATTGTATCAGAATCAAATCAATAGAGATTGGATTCCCTATGAAAGTTACTAGCTGTCAATATGCATATTCTGTATTCAGTTCTCTCGACAAATATAAATATCATGCAGTTTGTTCTAGTTGTTGCTATTTTTTATTGGCATTGAGAAGCAAAAGCTAATATGAGTAGCAATGAGCCTGAGTTTTTGAATGTGTATATGAGCAAAAAAATTATGTCTTTTTCTTTATGACCGTTACTCGGCATATTCCTTATGCAATGACTTGAATAGGCAAATAGGTAAAAAATCTCCTTATATATTTCTCTCAATCTTGCATCAATCCTCCAAGTTATTTTGTAAATTTTCTGTATACAGGTCTGTAGTACATGACACTACATGAGACCTTCTATCTTTTCTAGAAAAGAGATGAAAACAGCATTTGTTGTCTCTGTATTTTTTTTTTTGGCTCCTAAGCAGTTACCGGTAGTTGTGTCTTATCTCTGCAGAGGATGAAGTTGTGACTGCCATGTAATGATAATTTGTTGTTACATAAGTTAAGTTAAGTTAAGTTTAAAAGCTAATAATGTTTTGTTTTTTGGTATATTTCACAGGAAAATGACGCATTTATGGATCCCATATGAGGATTAATGGACTTGATTCTGTTGATTGGAAAGTAATTGCAAAGACAACTGATGACAGTATTTTGCATTTTCGTGCATGAGTGAATTGTTTCAAAAAAAAATATTTGTGTTATCTGATGCTCAAATCAGTCTAATAGTATGTTTTTGACGTATTTGTGTGCGGCTAACAGAGGAAAAAAAGAATAGACAAACGGTTGTTATCTCCTATTCTATACATACAACTGAATGTGAAATAATATACTAGAGAGAGAAAGAAAGAAATGTGTAATTGAAAAGACAAAGACAAGTTGAATCAAGGAGGAGAACAATTTTGTGAAATGCCAAATTATAACCATAAAATTTTTACCACTTTGTCACAATCCGAGGAGGAAAAAACATGAATTTAGAAATAAAGTTACGTCGGAGTAAAAGAAGAAGTCTGTACAGTCTCTTCATCTTCTTCTGGATTGCTGCTCAATGCCTCGCTCTTTCTCATGGTAATGTGCCCAACAGATCATTTATAAATAATTTATTATTATTACTATTACTATTTTATGGTATAATCAAATTAAAGGGAAATGTAATATTCTAATTTCGAATTTTGAATTTTACGCAATATGCCACACGACATATTGCCTACTGCATTTGATTGCATAAATAAATGACATGGGCATAGTCTGTGGTTGGTATTGCGTCAAATATTCAATAAATAATACAAAGCTGTCACTGTTAAAGAAGAAAAAAAGACTAAGCTCGAAAGGGAATTGCTGTGATGGAATTCTTTTGCAGTGATGCTGTGTATTTTTGTGTATGAGAGAGAGAGAGAGAGAGAGAGAGAGAAAGAGAGAAACTGAAATGTGAATGATGAAAAAAAATGTCTGTATGAAAAATAATTTAATCAATCCGATGTCTTCTCCTGCATGTCCACTAAATTTCCTCGCCTCGGTTTCTAGTTTTTCCCTTTTTATATACAATGCAAACCTTTCTATCTCCCTGCAATCTGTATGTAACAAATGATTCTGTTCATAGTGTTCATACAAAAAGAGAAGAAGCATCATTTATTATTGTGTTAACACTGTCAACTCAAAATCAGAAGGAGAATTGAAAAGAGTAAAGAACCATGTGAACAACACCCTAAAGCATGCACATTTTTTTGACATAAAATGAATACTTGAATACTATTTCAATTTAAATATTGAGTTGTTTTGATTGTGGAGCTTGTGAGGCATCCGCCTTAGATGCATCTGTATAGTTCTACAGATATTATTATTAGGATTAGGATTGGTATCTACAAGCTTACGACTAAACTAGTAGTAAGTTAAAGTACCTACATCAAAATAAATGACGACTCACATCAGAGTCACTGCTGCATTGCATTGCATTACATTCTGTTGACTTTCCGACAATTTACATTTATATACTGTTTTTGGGGCATGTCGCTCTGCTGTCTTGTCGTTCTCTCGTCGTCGTCTATTTTTTTCCGCACTTGAGTTGACAATTGACAAATTTCACTCTTGGCTAACAACATTGCGTGTTTGTCTTGTGCATTTCGCTCTCTACATACAGTCACAGTGAAAAAAATATATAGGAGAAATAAGGATGATGAACGAAGAGCACATTGCACATGGTTTCATATCTTTTTTCCATGTACATTTTGTACATTTATCTCTGAGTTTAAATTGTAACACGAGGACGTACACACTAATTTTGGGATTCCCCCTTCACAGTTTACAAGCAGTTACAATAATTATTGGATACAAAATCCGCAAAATTTAGATATCATCTGTATGCAAAATATCTTTAAAACCCACAAAAAAAACCGTATGAATGTGTCATTTTATTAGGAAAGCAGTAATTTAAAAATGATTTTATGCAACGGATTCTACTCTATAGCATATATTTTAACACTAAATTATAGATTGGCACACCTAAACTAGCTGTTTTTGTTTTGTTTTTCTGTCAAAAAAAAGGGTTGAACATCTAGCAAAATTATTAGGATTACTTAACAAATATCTGAACATAGTACGTATTAAATAACGATGTATCGTTTGTGTGTCATTGAATTGAGTTATAGAATCGAGATTCTCAAGTTGAGAATGAAAGGATTTTGAATCATTTAAACTATTTCATAATAAATCATAAGTCGTTGTATAGTATGAGATCGAACATCCAATTCGTACTAGTAAATAAATAGTAAAATGGAGTATAGGTGCACAAAATTCATTCTTTTGAGAGAGACAGAGAGAGAGAGAGAAGACTCAAGGAATAAAAGTTATCTAAAATTTTCTTATTGCAAGTTGAATGTGAATTGGAAGTCGAGCAAGACTAAATATAATGGGGGAAAAGATTGTTAATATACTGAAGCAAGAGAGGTATAACAGGAACAATATGGCGATTGCATGCACCAGATCCGATCAGTCAACCATTGAAGCCAGAACAAGATTGTACTCTATATATAGAGAATAAAATTGTCAGCCTTGCTGATCTTTGAAAGGCGAGGAGTCTGAAGGAGAGAGATCCTTTCAAAGCCTAAACCTTTTTCTCCGGCACTCTTTTTTTAAGACTTTTACCTTACAAAGTGCAAGCTAAACACGTGAATTACGATTACGAATACACACAGAGGTTTAAATCGTAAATAGTAAAATAGCCGTTACCGTTTAATAATAATATCACCATTTTCGTCTGCTGTTATTACTATTCGTACAATCTATTATCATGTTTTGTACTATATTGGCTCGGTGCATCTGCAATGTGTATGATGATCTTTATGCAATTACTCTCTTCTCTATATGCTGCAACTCAATTTGTAATCTTTATTCATGGGTTTTTAATTTACAGCCCCCTCAATACTCATTTGTTAATGGGGAATGTAAATGAAATGATCGATGGACTGTAAATTATTTGTCCATAGTCCATAATATAAATTCCTATATGACTTTGACTTATGGTTTTTGTGAGCCCATTCGAAATTCTCATTCTAATATAGGTTCTGAGGCTATTACAAGCCATTGAAAATGAAATGAAATTAGGTTAGGCCAATAAACCGATTGTGTTCTCGTCACTCTGTGTAATCCGTATTACATATCGGTCAGTATTCATGATTTTATTAATTCAACCATCTTGAATTGAAATTGATCCTACCCAGTACCCACCTATATGTACATCTACATACATATTATTTGGTTTTTCCCTCGAGTTTTGGATTAGCTTGCTTTTGTTAGAGATGTGGCATTATTTTTTACTATAACTACACACTTTATAGTACAAACAAACAAAGAAAGTGTGCGTAATTCACAAATTGTGTGAATTGTCATTTCAAATAATTAAATTATTCACACTCGCACTATTACTCTGACAAGCAAGTTTCAATTGAAAAAATGTTGAATCAACACGAAACACTTTCCTTCGTAAATCCACGTGCGTATAAGCTGTGTGTGTGTGTGTATCCTTAGTCAATTACTTCAGTAAACTTTCGTTATCCCTAGCAAAAAGTTACAATGTCTCTCCAATTTTCAATTGTCATATTATTCATACTTGTACTCGTACATGTATAATTTGTATCCATTTCTATTTCTGTTGGAATTGCAAGTACCCCCATGAGAAAAGCTAATGAGCTCAAATCTGTTGATGAATATGGTAGTGTAGTAATCTTTTGTAATTCAATATTAATCAGATTATAGTCAAAGCTTTGTTTTACCAGTCTCACTCAGAATGGAAAGAGTATGACAATAGGATTCCGACTCAAAGCTCAAAGAATGATGAATGAAGAATAAAGAAAATAGGCATACACCAATGCAAAATTTGAGATGTCATGATGAAAGCAAAAATACCTTTTGTTTTTTATATATTTGATATTTTGATATATACACTACATGCTATTACGTAGATGTGGATGGATGAACGGGCAGACATTTACCGTTTACAGTTGAAATTCTAATATGAATTATGAATTTGTTGAGCCGGAGCATGTGGTGCGTTTTAGTAATGACCATCAAATATGGAGAATAAATATGACACGCTGGGAGATTTGATAGTTAAGGCTCTGAAATGGATGCCACACACAATTTTTTTTTTTGCTATAGTATATGTACGAACTAATGAAAAAGCAAATACCCATGCGTGAAAAGTAATTAAAAGTGTCTTTGACTGTCAAAAGAAGACTGGTGTAGTTGATTGTCTCATATTATAGTGTGTACAACGGTAATTGGGTAAAGAAGACACACGACACACTGCCTAACGCAAGTCATTAATCGTTTTTTCTTGAAACTTCATTTTTTACAAGGGTGTACCCACTCTCTTTAGGAATAGGAAAGAAGTGATTCGCAAGGATATTTTTCTCACCGTTTCCAGTCAGCACTCATTGTCAGATATCTGTGTTGTGTGTATATAGCCAAGACAATGTTGTACCTACGAGGGACTATTTCAAAATGAAATATACAGATATATTGTGTACTTTATATGGACGGTGACGAAGCTTTGAGATTTTTGACGGCAGTGACAGTGAAACGAATAGGTTTCCCATGAAAAATATATTGTCACGGGTTGGCGGCACTCGGCACGAATACTCCGAATCGAGCTACATATTGTGGGTTGTAATTCTTGTGGTATGCTAATTAAATCACATGTAATTCCACGTTTGCCCCTCTTGAAGTTTTCTCGCACGTAATCTAATTACTACGAACAACGTTTTCTATCCCTCATTGATCAAGACAATTTAATTGATTTTTGCATTTCAATATTGTTCAATGTTCTCTATTCACAACAAGGAACTTTGGAGAGGGTCAAATTTTTAATTTATTTTCATTTTCATTGTCATATGTATTTTCTAAATTTTATTCTACATTTCCACATAGCTTTACGCAAAGAAAAATTAGCATCCTGATGTTAAGTTGGAATTCGTTTTATTGAGATTTGCCGACCATTTGATGCGTACGATAAACCGAGAGAACGAGACAACGATTGCAGAAATCTACATAATTAATTATGTAACAAATGCAAGTCCATTATCTTGAGAAATATCTGGATGAGAATTTAGCTTTGTCAACCGCATTGATTGTGTTTCGTAATTTTACACCTTTGAAGCTCGGACTATACAATTATGTATCTTCAAATGTACATACTAATTACACAAGCCGAACGTAGTGGGCACTGTTCAAACTATAGGCATTTGGCTCTACAACAAACACTGCCGATAATGAAAGAGTAATTGGATGAATAATTTGAGTATTAAATAATTGTGTAAATATCTGTATATGTCCAAAAAGGTGTAAAAACATGTAAACAACACACATTTCAATATTGGTATACTTTAATACTCTTGTCAATTTTATGCTGTTATTATACAGTTATTGAGGGGATTGCGTGGACGAAAAAAAGACCGAACTTTAAAACATGTACTAAAATATTTCATTTAAAGTTCCATCATTTTTACTAACTGTAACTTTTATGATCCCGCCATCGTTGTTTCGCATCATTTTTTGTCCTCTAACTATGTATATTCGGAAAAGATCATTTACGACGGAAATTAAAAGCATTGCACATTATTGCAAATTCATTTGAAAATTCGAAACCTTTTTTGTCAGTTTTACAGTGCGTAGATGTTTACATAGGTATATGTATACATATAGTATTGAAACGTAAAAATTTCACATTCAGGCAGGTGCAGGAAAAGGGAGGAAAAACTCTGATGAATATCAAAATATTTACCTAGTTTACGATAAGCCTGTAAATTCAGGTGCCAAATGGATCTTTACGTGTTTGCATGAGTGGAGTTTCAATGTTTTGTCATATGCTGTGCCTTGAGTAAAATAAGACAATGGAAATAGAGAAAATGGTAGCTGCACATGAGAGACTCTTCTCTTTTCATTACTAAACGGACGGATTATGTGTATTAATTTTATGACAGATGGCTAGGATTTGAGTTGACTTAAATTCTATTTACTTGAATCTCTTTTCAGGGAATCTCTTTTATGTAGCTTCCTTGAGATTAGCAGTGATGCTCACAGAGGTAATGTGTGAGTCAACAATATGGAGTACCTACATCAAATCCTGGCAATCTTACGATTAGTTTAGTCTCGTCGTCTAAATGAAAAGGTGACCTGGAATGTAGTAGTAATAATGTTCTTGCTGCTAAAACTGTAATACAAACATATAAAAAGGATGCCGGTATATATATGACTGTATGCAAATGTTGTAGATGTGTTCAGAGAGTACAGACATGTGATATCTGTAAGTATTTAATGACAAAGACAAAGACTTGGAATCATCTCAACTAAGGATGAGTTTAGACTTGAAAGCAATGAAGGAAAACATTTAGGCTGTACATTAATTGTATGAAGAGATAAAGAATACCGTTGACAGTTGTGAATTTTAATATTTTTAATTTCTTCCTTCCAAGTTGACAGCTGACGGTATAGTAAGAATAATATAATAATCGTAACATTCCACAAATTTAAAACAGTTTTTCTTAACTCGGTCAAATTAAAATATTACTTTTGCTACTCCATACCGTTGCAATTAAATAACGAGTTTGTTTAATTTTACGCAGTATTTGTCTTTTTCTCAAATCCTGGCATGTGTTCACATCAAGTAGTATTAATTTACAAATTGCGGAACATGCTACAGCAAAAAAAAACACGAAATATTAGCAATTAGCCTAATATTTGTGTTTTCTGAATGGGCTTCAACTTGAACGAAAATATAACTGCAGGAGGTTTTTTGAAGAAAAAAGTATGCACATCGACTAGATTCATTGCTTTGGTTATGTAAATTCTGAATTTTCCCTATTACATTACATATACCTATGTGTGTTTTTAGAGGGGTAAAAAGGATTTGTTCATAGTTCATATGAATCTTGTCAGTGTCATGATTCGGTTAAGACTTTGGTTGACAGTCGCGGTGGTCGGTCGTTTTGCCTTTTGAATTTTACAATATAACTGAAAATTGAAACTCTCAAGTTTCAGTTTGGAGCGCTTAAATTTACAGAGATTCTACAGTCTTTGTACTATTTGCAATTCTGCTGCTAGTTTTCTTGCTAAAGTCTTCAAATTCTTGATGCTCTTGTGGCTTTTGGAGTTTTGATTGTGGCTGAGTATGACTCACGTTACGTATTCTGTACTTTGTATGTACACATTTTCACAGACATTTTGTGTTGATGGGAGCAATGGATTAAAAGTATGCACATCTATCTGCATAATTCAGCTCGTTACTCTTACTCATGTCCACACAGTGTTGGTTTTAGTCTCCTCGTTAGACCTTTAGTTTTTGTATATCTGGTAATTTTCACCCGAGTACAAGAAAAACATACATACCTAATAGGCTATTTGTTGCTATATGTATAATGTAACGTTTTCTTGCTCGGTTGGGCTTTTCTTTCCTCACTACATCTATCTCAATTCTTACGTCGTTGTCTTTACCTTCCATAAAAGAAGCATTAATTGTTTATACATATAAGAAGGTTCATTATACACAAAGACTAAACTCTGAATATGATACATTTTATTTGCTAAACTCTGTATAAAACAAGCTCATATGTATGTACAATGCACACGTACCATTTGTACAGTTTGGTAATTTTTATTGATCTTTATCTCATCGCCATTTGTTGTGGTGTGGTTTCTAATCCTAAAAAGATTTAATTTTTTTCCTCTCGTTACTTTTGAAAATCTGATTTTTGTATTTTCTATTTACACACAACTTGATAACTTTTGAGACGGTAAGCAGACAGACACATTCTCAAATTTTAATGGTGAAATTTAAATCTTTGTAAAATCTTCTTAAGGTTACGGTAGATTATTCAAGTTTTTAATGCACATCCATTCTATATGCTGGTATGTATTTACGTGAGTACACTACTAAATAAACAAAAACAAAAAATTTAAAGTTTTTTGAACTTAAATATGATGTAGAACTTGTGCATTTGGATTGCATTGGCTGTGTTTGTTTTCGTAATAAAGGGATTTTCACAACATCTCTTGCATGTATTATCTGAAGTTGAAAAAACTATGCAGTAAAATTACAATTTAAACAGTTGCTTGGATATGAGTTCATTCTCATTTTGCGTTGTATTTACTAAGTAAACTTTACTTTCATATGCATCTCAATCTGGAAAGAATACCAAATATAAACCGAGTTGGAATGAATTCTCTTTTTAAATTCATTGCAGATTTGTCAATGTTAATTTTTTGAAGAAAATTCTCAATTTTCCAATTTCGTGTGTCGTGTGTCGTTTCATTGAAAGGAAAATCTAAGGAGAAGGCAATTATGTATCGTACGTTGTCATGCGTTATCGTTATCACCGTCGTTGTGTGTTGATGATGAGAGATTTCGTGCTGATTTCAAATGACAAAAGCAAAGAATATAAAATTGAATTAGGGAAGGCGGACACAACTCAATGTACTCAAGTGTCCAAGATGAAACAATACAATTCGTACGCATAACGTATGTACAAGATTGGACATCCTTTATTCGAAGGAAATGTAAGAAACACTTTGATTGCTTTTAGCTTTTAACTTTGCAGTTTTTTCTGAGGGCTAATAAATATGAATATAGAAAAGCACATATAAATAAGTAAAACTACAATGTGGATGCCGATGCTTTATGAAAATGTTCATCTGTGTTGAAGGAGAGGTTAAGTGAATATTTTAATATTTCCCTTTCATGCATTGACATGCAAATGGAACATTTCCTCTCTTTCCTTCGTTTTTCTTTCTATTATTCTCTCGCTTGTTTTCAGTTTCCAGTGTCACACTTGCATGTCATATCGTTTATGTACATTACATTACATTAAAATCCATGAGGAACTTGAGCAAATTTTATCTAATCTTTATCATCACATTATCATCGTTTAACTCAACGGAGGACTCTTAACAGGGTTTTACTTCCAAGATGTAATCAGTCAAGTGTTTGGGAAAAGTCAAAAAATTGTTTGACCTTTACCAAATTAATCATTGTCTGACCTTAATTTGCATATCTTGGCAATGTCAAATATATTGAAAATCTTCCATTATATCTTCTTTATGTGAGGTTTAAGATTTGAGGACTCTCTATATGAAATCCGTTTAAGAATCCCCCAAAAGCAAAAAAGCTTCTACATACAGTTTTTACAACAAAAATAATTACACATAGAAATTTGAGAGATTTACTTAACTGTCCCATATTTCGGTCTTTTTTTCTGTCATGTTTTACAATAAACTAAAAAATTTAATATCCCTGTCTCTTTTTATTTAATTTGTACATAATTAAATAAAATGGTGAGTTACTTTCACTTTACTTTTCAAAATATTTAGCTTGGAATCGTTGATGATTGCATATGGAAGTCTCTGCGCTTGTGAAACGTCTTATTGATATTTTAAATAATTACATGAAAACACGAAAGAAAAACTTATTTTGAACTGAACCCAAATAGTTTTCACAAGTAGAATTCATCAAGTCAAAAGTGACAATAAAACTAGAATAAAAAGTAACAATGTGTAATTTAGTTTAGATATGGGAAGCAATAATTTAATAACAAAAAACGACGCACGAATATGTTTCTTTGACTTTCCACCATCATCATATCGTACAGGTAATGATGATTTCCAAATTTAAGAATTTTATCAGATTAACTTTATAATTTAATTATGGAATTATTTAGACTTAACTTTTATTAACGTCTTTCCAAGTTTTAACCCAAATAATTTTTGTACTTTTAAAATGAAATTCCCATCGACCTTTCTCACTACGTGCTAATAACTAATAAAACCCTCGTCGTCAGCATAAAATAAGGAATTATGAGAGGAATTAAAAAAGCGAGATCGTCTCGAATGATCCAAAACTAAAAACCTGCATGATGGTTGAATTGTTTTCATCTCTCTTTATCCCTCTCTCTCTCTCTTGAAATTATTTATGACTGAATATTTTCAAAACATGCATACCCACACGACGACGACTACGAGAAAACTGCGTGAAATGATAAGTTTTTGAAAGCCAAACGGCTTATATGCATTATATGTATTTATTTAGATTCAATGCAAGGGGAATCCTCTCAACTTTTGGTACACATAATAATTCATAATGACTTTGGTTTTTTATATTTTAGTATGCCAAGTGTATTCCAGCCAGCGTGACGGAAAATAATTACAAATATTGTGATAGTCTTCTTGGACTTTTTTTTTTCATAATTCATTTGAAAGTCCAGAAATATCATTATGTTTATGTATATGACTGTGCGACAGTCTCATCATTTAAGTTCATTGAAAGTTACTCGTAGAAATCTCTTCAAAATTGGTCCAAACGTATAATATGTATACTACAGTCAGGACTATAGAGCTTATCAGTCGACAAATGTATACAATAAGAGAAGATGGATTTTTCTCACGACTGAATCTCCACACTGCTTTTTGCTCTTCTCTATATACTCTTCTGTTACTTTTTGAATGAGTCACAATTTACCGTGAAAATTTATGATTGAACTAATCGTAAGAGCAAGAGCTGTAATAACATAAGAACTTAATTTAATTTAAAAAAGAAAAAGTAAATAGTGTCTTTTGTCTGGTGTCGCTCATCATCATAATAACATTAAATTATCATATCTTTTCCCTTTGACGATTATACACATGAAACATGTCGTATGTCTCTCGGCATGGAACTTTAAATAAATAAGCAGAAGAAGGTGTTCCTTTGTACACTCTTCTCTTGCTCTCGCCTATATACAAGAGCCAAGAGTGGTTTAATTAATGGAAGGAAACTCTTCTTCTCCTTCTTCACCCACAACAAAACACGCATGCAAGAGCATTTGAGTTTCATTCACAATCCACTTGCAGAAAAATAGTTCATTCGGAGGAAGTAAAATAAAAGAAAGCTTTAACTGCATCATTTGTATGATTCTCTTAAATTTAATGTCAATGGTTCTAATCAAATCAACTCATTATTATGCCATATATACAGATGTCTAAAATCAGATTTGGTAGGGAGTAGTAAACAGAATACATTATATGGTCTGTATTTTGTACATTTGTACATACACATAGTATCTACGGATCAGAAATGCATTGCAAACCGTTTTTGTATAGTATTCATTACAAACTTTTTCACCTTCTTTCCGCAACAAGCGTTTAGTTAAACTTAAGTGACAGCCTTGAATTGTCGTCTTCTTCACTCAGCCATGTGAGGAGAAAGAGATACGCTTCGCCGGCAATCCCAATTTACAATTTACAAACACATACACAGATGAAAAACGTTTTCTTGAATCTGAGATCTGTCCTCAAGTTGTCCTTTTCCATTCTTATTTCAGTTCAATAGATACAAATCCAAATTTGGCATCGATGTTTACCTACCAATTGAAATATTTTCAGAATGTAAAATTAATAAAAGTAAGAGATTTTATGAGATTTGTTTTGGAAAATACTTAGTATCACTATTTTTGTCTGAAATTATTTGAACTGGATCGAGTTCGTTTATGCTTCTGTGCGATTTTAGGATCATGATTTGTACAAATTATGAAAATATCATATATAAATTACTCTACCATTCACATTGGCCTTGAGCGTACACTGTAGAATCGATGAAAAAGATGTTCGTTCACACTTGGTCAAAAGTTTCAAAAGGAGTAAATTATAAGCCCAGATTTCAACCTAATTCGTTGTGTTTTCTGTAGTGTGAAACTCTGCATCCTTATAAATAGACATGAACGTATGTACTATGTATTTTTACCTTACCTTAACACTAAGTATATAGTATATAGGTTCGAGATACTCATTACGGTACTCTAACTTAATTAATAAAGTCGATCAAGAGTTGGATAGTGTGAAGGTCAAGTTGTAAAAAAAGAACAAACGTACATACATACAAGATAACGTGTACAGATTATAACTTTAATAGCAATGGTAGAACTTTGAATATAAAGTAAAGGCTAATTGAAGAAATTAGATCAGAAAATAAATCATCAAAATGAATTATAGTATTATTTGTATATATTTGATGTTGATACTGAGTATATATAAAAGAAGGATTCATAAATTGTAAAATGTAAAATGTATCTATGAAATTCCAAACCCAGAACCAGAGGAAAAATTGGAAGACGTAAATAAAGCAAATATAGAGAAACAGAAGTAACATTGACCCTAATGTCCGTATAAATACGCCATGCATTTTGCGTAGAAAAACCAACTAACAATAACAATACAGAGTAAATAAACTCAAAGTACATACATAGAAATTCCAACCAGAAAATTTGTATGCAACAAACTACTCACAAACCCAATGGCAAAATGTCGCCATACCAAAATCAATTCGAGTAGTGACTGCGTTCACTCATAAAATGATAGGAATAAGTACAGTAAAAGGAAAAAAAAACATCATGCAATCACAATAGATGACAAATCTCTCAAGTCACAGACAGAGATTTTGCTATGCTACTCAATCAAAGAAAAACGATAGTACACAATTGAGTTGAAATTGAGCCTTAGTTTTTTTATATCTGTCAACGAATCATTTGAATCGAATTGGGAGTTTAGTTGGAATTCGAGTTTAAGTGTGGCTAAAACAGAAATGTGATGGATAGAGTAAACTCATAGATCATAGATCTCCTGTTTTAACAATCGACAGGGTGTATTTATGTAGGTACGTATTTAAATTTGATTGAAAATGTCAATGGATCCTTAAAAAGTCTGTGTGAGGGAGAATAATGAGAATATAATGAGGAAGGACGAAGGCGTGAAAATGTAATGCGAAGAAAAGTAATTTATCTATATCCTCTGACTATATATTGAATCCTTTTTCTCCTTTACCATACCCACCTGTTTTTTTTTCACGATATAAAACATAACACTTGAGTGTTATTTTGGTTGTGTGTACATGACAGAATTGTTTTACGTACTATAATAAACACCATTGCAATTAGTTACCGACAGAGTGGAAGCGTGCTTCATCTGACCATCGGAATTTTCCTTTGTTGCTCTCATTCACATTCTCCATGCAATTCAAGTGGGCTCTCAATTCCTTTGATTTGTTTTGTGTTCAAGACCAGAATTATAAAAATATCACTAAGTTGTTGATAATGCCAATCAAACTGTAGGAATTACAAGTCATAAGAATAGAAACAAGCAGCATTCACAAAAAATCGCGATACAGAATGCAGAATGGATGAGAGAAAGCAAATATTCAGATGAAGTATATAGTCAGAATTTATAAACATGTATGTAACAACCAAACAGGGAAAAGTGAAAAATTGAATCGAAAATTGAAATTAAAAAATTGCAGTGCTTTGTTGATTATCTGGATTAGTTACAATTAAAACTACAAATACGCCAAGGTTAATTGGGCGTATTGGTGACTTGAAAATACTTACTTGAATTTAAACAATCTTGAAATCTGTATTAAACTGTCCAATGTTCTATGTTTCACTTTAATTTCTCATTCCTTAATGACAAATTAAGATTACGGCTCAAGTATGTTCACATGTGTTCATGACCCATGCAAAATTAACAAAGCCAAGCGCACATTTGCCTATTACATAGCCAAGTATTGTACTTTTTTATTGTATATTCCAAGTTCCGTAAAAATATTGAATATTCAAATTCAAGTTTCCTGGATTTTTGTATTGCATTATGATTCCCCCAACAACTAAAACCTCGTACACAGTAAACCTCACTATATCGGCAGTTGGTTGACACTGAAAGATATTACTACATGGATATTTGTATCTTTTATTTTACTTCTGGTCATGTTACAAAGTAATCAACAGTAATAAAAGAAGCGGTAGGGATATAATTTGTGGTTTGATCTCTAAACAAATTCATCTTCCTCTGTAAGAGTCATAATAAAGTTCATTTACACTTTCATTTACAGATCAAAGAAAACACAGCAATACAGAGTTTAATTTTAATAGCATGTATACTCTCTATAGACTGCTTCTTTTATCTTAAAATTTGGATGGTGAATAATTATTACTGCTGACATGTATCGTAAACCAATTTCAAATTTGAGTTTTTCGCAGTAATTTCAGCGTTCACATTGTATTACATTGTACTCACAAAAGTATTGTACCATATATAATATATATGTATAAAGAAAAATGAATGTTTTTTGGCACTGAAAACAAAAAATATGAATACAAAAAATGGGAAACGTACTCAACCTGGACATGAAATAAAATGTATTCGATTTTTTGGTTATCAAATACATAAAGAGGATTGTGAATGGTATTTAAATTTGCTCTGAAGGTTTTTACCTTCTTGTCATGTCTGTGGACCGTCAAATATGTAATATAGAAGCAGATTAACAAAGTAGATAATGGTTCACCTCTCCTCTGTCTGTGTGTGTGAAAAGTAGAAGGCAAGAGAGTCTGTCAGCCGGAACCTTTGAATGTGAATATAGCCAGAACAACAGTGTGTGTGTAGTCTGTAGTCTCTAGCTTGGTCTCACTATAATGAGAATCGAGTCTGTCGTTGTACAATATTTTAAACTGCGTTTACATAAAATAACATGGCAATTTCATCTTTGAATTTGGCTACATGTAGCAATATGTACGTTACGTACAATTGCATTAGCATGAAGAATCTTTTTAAAGCACCTCCTGATCTTTCATATATTTTTGAGGATTACACAAGTAAAAAATAATACACATTTGAACACAGCCTTTACCAAGGGACACCACTTTGAAGATATTATGTATTAGAGGTAAAAAAAATCAATGATTATGTATGCTGGCAATCATAATTGATATGAGTCTGTTTTCTTACATGTAACTCCTAACACGTGCAATAAATGTATGGTTAATTTTTGACAGTTGTGTATATTCCGTCTGCCGTGAAAAGTGATCGTCTCTCTTCCATGATTCCGGTTGATTCTTTCAGTCTCAGTGTTTTTTCCTTCTCATGTCTATTGTGTGCAGCATATGACTGTGAGTTCAGTCAAAATATTCCGTGAATTAAATGCTTATATAATCCTTCTTGTACCTCGTCGTCGTGCTCACAAAAAATTATTATTATTATAGTTTGAAATGCGTAGCTGATTTTGAGTTCAATATTATTATTGTTATTACGTTTGAGTTTTTGTGTAGTGTGCGAATTTTTTTTGTGTGAACGCATCTGTCACACACACACACGTGCAGTATACAGATATATACGATACAATAACTCATCAGTGTTTTTTCAATTGGAATTACAAAAAACACAACATTTCATTTCGTTTTTTATAGTCATAATCATAAATAAATGCGTATCGTATCAAGACGAATCCTTCAACTGCCGTTGAGATTCACAAAATATTCAATTCTATAATAAACTCTTTGAAAACTTGGTGGAAAAACTGGGAATTTTAATGAGTAGGTGAAGGAGCAGAAAGGAATTAAAAGTTTTATAACGGTTTCGCTTTACCAAGAAGGATGAGCAAGGACGAAAAGATTCGCATCTCTATATATCGTATCTTACCGATACTGTAGTTCATATGGTTGTTTATGAATGAAACACGGCAGGTTTTGATTTAAATTTGTCCATGTTCTCACTCTCTATACAGAGTGTATAGAACAATCACTAATCTCAAAATGTAATTCATGATGTAATCATTTGAAATTTGATTCCTTCACGAAATACAAATTACCAGTATCAGGATGAGAGATTGAATGTATATTCTGTATACAGACTACAGACTGAGGAAGAAGAGAAGAATATCATAAAATATTCTTTGTACATACAAAAAGGAAAAAAGGTTTTTGAATAGCAGCTGCCAAACTACAAAAATGGAAACAATCAAAATACATTTTTGTCTATAGAATCTCTCGTGGTGTGTGTATGTGAGTGAAGTCTGTCTTTGCTTTGAGGAGTAAACAAGACAAGGTACTTAGGACTTTATAGACAGATTGAATAACAAACAACAAATTGCATCTTTAGTATATGTCCGGAAGGAAAAGATTCAATGAGAGAGACAAAGAGATATATCTCGCTCTCTCTCTCTCTCTCTCTCAACTCTTATATCTCTTAATCAAAAGAACTTTGTATGTATGTGTGCATACGGCCTGAAGTGTATTTACAAATTTTGCTGTCTGAGAGGACACAAGAGGTTTAATATTTTAATTTATTATTAACCATATGCCACACAAAATGACTATGACATGCAAAAAAACTATGGAATAGAATTCAACACAGGGAAATTTCAATCATGAGCACCATTCAATTTCAATTTACCATAATGTACATACATTCACTGTGCATATAGTCCTTATGTATACACGTACATAGACAAGTTTTGCGGATGCTTTTTGCATTTAATTGAAAATTACGTCACAATCACAATGGATTATGATTAAAAAACACGAAAATCAACCCCATAACAAATTACTCTCACTCCTGTATCATCATCATTCCTGTCATACTTTCGTACTTGTACCCACAAAATACAGATACACAACAGCTCTCGATATTCATGCAAATATTCTATATAGATTCATAATGAATTTTAATACAGAGCACTACTCAAGAAAAGTATTGCAAATTGCGAAATACTGGACGGCGCAATGTTCATCAAAGAATTTAAAGTCTGACATAATACACAAGGAAAAGGGAACAGAGGAAAGTCTGTACAAACTCAACAAAGGAAGCAACCGTCAGTTTTATAATTGAAAAATTAATGGATCTTTTTGGGATCCTTTCACCAGCAGAGAATGTACAAGTGGGAAAATGCTATCGTCATAATGTCGTTTTGACTTTACGTTTTGTACTCATTGGAATTGAATGTAAAGGAGATTCAATCAAAATCTACTACCCTTTTAGTGTTTCCAAGAATATTTTTGTTTATGTTTAAACGTGCAGCATAATTTTATTACATACAGACTTGAGATTTAGTTTCGCAACCCAAATTTTAAGCGTAATAATTTTGTGTGAAATATGTTTTGTCGATTTATTGTCAAATTGCTCTAATAATTAGTTTTGTGTTAGATTTCCCCAGATGAAATGACAGCATAGAGAGATGGAATTTTGATTGAGCATGTGACAAAAATACTGATAGAATTTCTTTAAGTTTACTTTTCTTTAAAGGTGCAAAGAACTAATAAACTCACTACTGTGTTTCATCAATGGATATTTATGATAGTTGATAGTTATTTGCAACACATGAATGAGTTATTGTGAGATTTGATTTTGGATCTGACTGACAACTGACATCAGACAGCAATAACAAACACTCACAATAAAAGAATGGTCTCTCTTTTTAGGTATCTCTCTCTTTTTAGGTATCTCTCTCTTTTTAAATTTGAATTTGACTTGCCATCTTCTTTTTTCCTCTTTCTCCTTTTTCAATTTTGAATTCATGATGAGGTGAGGGCTTTTGCTCCTGTCTGTACATCTTCACTTACTTCACACAGAGGTTTCGCATATTGTACATATATGACGCCAAAACAATTATTTGTGTACTATTACATTTTGTATACCCATCACTGCTTATCTCTTCAAAGCCTGAGTTTCATTTAATTTTTACATACGTTTTACATACATATAATCGCTTTAGGGAAATGGATGTGTAATATAAGGAAAAGTGTTTACTACACCGTACTTTGTATCTCTTTGTATTTTGTTATTGTTGCATTCTGTTGAACTCGTTCACTCCTGTAAATTCTGAGAGCATGAAAAATTGACAACAATGAAACATCAGAATGAGAATGAGAGATAGAAGACGAGAGGAGAAGAGCACAAAATAAAAAGACTCATCGTCAGGAGGAAATAAAAAAAAGAAGAATCTTTTCATGTATGTAAATTTACTATTACCATCTGAGCAAACGAAACACAATCGAAATTGTTCACTACCGAAAAATACCGAATGTACATACGAAATAAAGTAATTGAATATTACACAGAATTAAATGCAATGCAATGAAATTGAAATTTTATATAATATTTACAATTTACCAGTTGTTGGCGGAATGAAATGTTTTTAGACCGTTCAGAGACTCTGAATCAGAGTATATGGCAGAAGATGGTAGATTTTTTAGATTCCTCAATTGTTCAATAAACTTTCGATTTTCTTTCGCATTTCAAATTGTAATGGGCATTTGAATTGTGAGCAGATGTATCTATACATTTACATGAGGGTGAATCTAAAATGATGCAAATGCATTTTAGATAGATCATCATTAAGATGTTTGAAAGGACATGGGACACTCAGGGAAGAAAAAGCCTTTCTGTTCGATTTTCATGAAACTTTGTGGGATTGTTCCTTA